>JAPKLY010000814.1:66646-85462 GCA_026898435.1 Prunella vulgaris | reverse complement strand
AGAGAGAGAGAGAGAGAGAGAGAGAGAGAGAGAGAGAGAGAGAGAGATTGGTGGTACCTTTTGAGGTTGCGAATGTGGAGAGTGCATCTGCCTAGGAGTTATGCTTGCGAGGAATTTATTTAATTAGGACTTGCTCGAATTTTTCACACATGGAAATAACAAGCTCTTGGTACTTGTTCATATATTCACCTCTTGCCTCGTATTCTTTTTTTATTTAATCCACATAAGTAATGAGTCCAAAACAACATGGAGATATCTGACCCCAACTGCTGAAGCTGATTCAAGTCCACCTACTAGGGGCTCATACTCTGCCTCGTTATTATTGGCTAAAAAATCGAACCAGATGGTATTCGTAAAGTATTGTCTGTGTAGTCCGATGAGAACAATCCTGGCTCTGGCCCTCGTAATTTCAAAGGAGGACGGTTGATATTTATTGGGTTTGGTGGGAAGGTAAGTTCCACCATGAAATCGTCCAAGGTCTGTCCCTTGATCACCGTCCGAGGTGCATAAGTGATCTAGTAATGGGCTATCTTCAGAGACTATTTCAACAGTCATATTTCAGTTACTACCATACTTCATTGATCACCAGGTGGAAGTATTGATAACGTTTCCACTAAGGCAAATACTTTACCGACCGGACACTACTGGACGCTTACTCAAATGGTCACTAGAGGTTAGCCAATACGGAATAACCTACGCTCCCCAAACAGTAATCAAGGGACAAGTTCTCGCTCACTTTATAGTCGAGCTGACTTTCCCACAAGATTCAACGAGGGGACGTATTTTCCCATTGCACCTCTACGTAGACGGATCATCAACCAGCATAGCAGCAGGAGCCGGTGTAGTACTGATAAGCCCAGATAGACAAGTCTTCACTTCGGAAATCATATTTGATTTTAAAGCAACAAACAACGAAGCTGAATACGAAGCACTGATAGCAAGACTTAGGCTATCATTAGCTGTGGGGGCAACCAAACTGCAATTTTTTGTAGATTCCCAGCTAATAATATCCCAAGTTCGAGGAAACTATGAAGTAAAAAGATCAACAGATTTCACTATACCAAAAAATAGTGGCACATCTAATTTTGTTGTTCAAACAAGTATACATTGAACAGATTCCAAGGTTGGAAAACACGCAAGCAGACACACTAGCCCAACTAGCTACAAGCAATGGAGAAACGGAGCTAGCAAAAGTCGTGATAACAAAGCTACAAGATCCCTCGACGTCTGATTACAAAGTAAATCAAACTTTGAGTGGGGGGCAAGAAGAAGACGATGACTGTTGAGCTCCTATTGGAAAACACTTGGAGGATGGAACACTTCCGGAAGATGTTTGGATAGCTAGTCGGCTAGTGAAGCAGACAGCCAGATACACACTTATAGATGCCAAATATATAAACAATGATTCTCTCTACCCCTACTCAAATGCTTAACAGAGAAATAAGGATAGGAGGTGTTAGAGGAAATTCATCAAGGGATATGTGGGAGTGACGCTGAGGGGCAGACCTTAGCATACAAAATAATCAGGTAGGGGTACTATTGGCCCACATTGCGCAAAGATGCTATTAGCTTCGCTCGTAGATACCGAAAATGTCAATTGTTTGCGCCAAACATCCATACTCATGCTAATCAGCTTAATTCAGTCTTCTGCCCATGACATTTTTGCTAAATGGGGTATCAACTTGATCGGCCCATTCCCACCTGCCAAAGGCGGTGTCAAATTTGCCATAGTTGCGGTATTTTACTACACAAAATGGGCTGAAGGTGAAGCATTGACAACAGTAACGCAGGAGAGAATGATAAGCTTCATCTGGAAAAATTTGATTTGTAGATTCGGACTCTCACGTTCGATCGTGACAGACAATGGAAAATAGTTTGACAGACAAAAACTCAGAGAGTTTTGCAGCTCGTGGAATATAAGGAAGCACTACTCAACCCCTTACCATCCTCAATCAAATGGACATGTGGAAGCTGTCAATAAAATCCTGAAGCATATCCTGCAGGTCCGCCTAGAAGGCAGAAAGGGTAGTTGGGCGGATGAACTCCCTGAAGTGTTGTGGTCTTATCGAACTTTCTACAGAGCCAGTACCGGAAAAACACCCTTTTCCTTAGCATTCGGGACAGAGGTGGTAGTCCCAGTGGAAGTCCAGAATCAAACTTGGAAGGTCAAAAGCTATGACGAAGAAGTTAATGATGAAGCCTTGGCAGTAGAGAAAGATCTGCTCGAAGAAACCCGAGCTTCGTCAGAACTGAAGAATGCGACTTACAAAAAAAGGGCCGAAAAATATTATAACACCCAGGTGTGACACAAAATGTTCAAGGTTGGTGAGCTAGTACTAAAGAAACGACTAGCAACACCTCCAGGTGTATTCAGACCAAACTGGGAAGAACCATTCCGAGTCACTGCCAGCTGGACTAATGGGACATATGACCTAGAGGATATGGAAGGGAAAGCTTCATCCTACACGTGGAACGCAACTCACCTGAAGAAATACTACCAGTAATAGAGAAAGGAGAACAAATAGCTTGTAAATAGTTTGATAAGGATTCGCATCAGGAATGTTGATGACGATCTGTGTAAACACCTTTTTTCAATAAAAGATGTAATTTTTTGAGAATTATCTATTCAGACTAAATATGCAAAGGGAAAAACCCTAAAATGTTAAGTGCCAATGGTCGTTAAAGTATCCTACTAAAAAGGATTACTAAGAACCCACTGCCCAGTATTAGAAAAATTCTCAAAAGACGATTTTAAGACGTCCAAGGCAAAGTGTGTTAAAAAACCCAATTGCCCGAGAGATCTCTATAAAAGGTACAATTCACGGGTCCTAAGTGACGCAAGATGAAAAAGTACGTACCAGATAAAAAGCGAGCTACAAAAATATAATAACGTTCAAAAAGCAGTAAAACAAAGTAGAATAGAAAAATCACACTTCATATATAAATTCTCAAGTTTCAAGTACAAGAGTGTTGATTACAAAAAAGCCGACCAACCAGCTATCCAACTGAAAGTACAAAAGAACCCACGCAGGGGCGAACTACTAAAACTTAAGCAAAAAAAAGAAAAAATCCTAAGAAGGAGGAGCAGCGGCAGCAATAGAATCAACAGTTGCAGGGGGCTCCGCAGTGGTGGAAGACAAGGTGGCAGTAGGGACGACCTCCTGGGTGACCTCCTGCCCAGCTGGAGGAGATAGAGTGGGCATGTTGTGAACAATTGGGCTCAACCCGCTCACATCGACCATGATGTCTCCAGTGATCTCACCCACTTGTTCCTGAGTAAGCTCGGCCTCCTGCCCACCCTCCACAGTGGATAGTTCGCCGGCCAGTCGGCCTCATCTTTGTCGGCCTCCTCATTAGTGGCCCCGGTGTCCAGAGGAGGGTATGGGTCGCCCGTGATTCTAATGGTGTCAGGCATGAAGCCCAAATCAACACCCAGCTCCACCAAGTCACCAATCTTGACAACAGAGCCAGAGGGGAACGTGGTTGAATTCACGAAGTCCCGGAACTCAACCTTGAAGAGCTCCCATACATCCTCATTCTTGTCCACCACCCACCGATAGGTCTGAAGGATCTCGGCGTAGCACAATAAGTAGTCGAAATCTAAAGCACCGCCCTTCGTAGCTTCCAACGTCTCATGCGAAATTGATACATCCACAAGAGATTGAAGCTCGGCAATCTTAGTAGCATAGAAGCGTAGCTCGCCATTCAGCTTTGAGCATTCAGCATGGAGAGACTTGTTCAATTCTGTCTCTCCGGCGAGCTCATGCGAATGACGAGTGAGCTCATCATCCTTAACCTTCAATGCTACCTTCCTCCCTCTGACATGTGAGCTCCATCTGCAATAACTCGAGCTTCTTCAAGACACTTTGCTCGCCTGCCACCGCCGCTTTCGCCTTGCTCTCCATATTGGCCGCTACTTTCTTGGCCTTCTTCTTCTCCTCGGCTATCTTCAGAAAGGCACCATTTGCTTCCCGATGAGCCTTATCAGACTCCAAAATCTGATCAATGGCCTTCTGGGCAGCGAGGAAAGCTCCACTAGCGTAATGCATAGCTAGCTGAGCGTTGTCCGCCAACTTCTACTTTTCGATCACCGCTAGATGGGACTGAGTCCAATGCTTCAGCACCTCTTCAATGGTCCGGCGAGCTACCCCAGTTGGTAGGTCGCAAAGAGTCACGAGTGGTTTGGAGCGGGCGAAATGCAAAACTTCACACCTCTTAGGGTGCACAGCCGGAGTATACCTACAACAATATAAGAAACACTTATAAAAGTTTTCAAAAGAAACATACCTACTACGTGTAAAATAATACACATCAAAGTTCCTTACCCAGATCGGGTGGGGTCCCATCCCAATAGGGTGTCATCCACCACCTAGACTCGAAAGGGTGATGATGGTGGAGGTGGAGTTTGTGCAGGAGTAGGGGCAGAGGAGAGAGCTGAGATCCCTTACCTAGAGCCAGAAGCAGTTCGCCCAGCTCTGTCGGACTTCGAATCATGAGCCGCTACCCTCGCCCTCTTGCGAGCTCTTTCTTCTTCCTCATTTACGAGTGTCCTATCTCCCCTCCTAAGGTAGCCTCCAGATGGTGAAGGAGGAGGGATATGAGCTCGCTTAGGTGCCTTCTTGACCGCATCCTTAGTAGCTGGAGCCTTAGCCGGAGTTTTGGCAGGTGTCTTCTTCTGGGTAGCCCACCGTGTGGAGCCTCCTATCTTGCCCTTCGTGACGGGGGCCCCTTGGGCTTTCCTCTGAGCTGCCAGGACGGCAGATGACGGACCCTTCTTCCCTGGATGATTCGAAGCCATCCGGATCTTTTGGACCAGAGTATAGTAGGATGGCGGGATAGCGAACGTCATGTCCTGAGCTGCACATTGAAAGCAAAATGTTAGTAAAGCAATGAAACGAGCTACTAAAGAAAAATAAGATGACCTACATGCGATCTAGTATACCTGGTGGCTCCGGAGCTTGCACAACTAAGTGGTGTAGAGATGTGTACACGAGGGCAGCTCGGTGGCAGTGCGCCTTGCTCAGGTGGTCCACTTCCCCGTCTTTACGATTCCTCTTGCAACAGACAGCGTACACGAAGTCGAAGACCTTAGATATCGCCAAGTTCGGATGACCCCATTTCTGATGCTTGGGACCTGCAAGAAAGAGTTGATCATATTAGTAAATCTTAATCAACCCACTCACACAAAAAAAATCCACCTATAGCTAACATCCTCGTATTTCTCGGGAGATAAAATCCGCCCTTCTTGTCACGTATAATTAGTGGAAGCTTGCTAGTCTCCTTCGATGAAGAACTGCACTTTCCAATCGCGGACCTTGTTGTGCAAGCTCTCTTGGAGCTTCTCACCCGGCCGAGCTTTCAAATAATAGTATCCTTTACCCTCAGCATTTTTGTTAGTAATGCTAAGGATGCAATTAATCTCAGCTGTGGTAAGACGGTTCTTGTACCCTTCAAGGATGAAAATTGTCAGAACGGCCATCAAGCTACTCTAGCCATTAAGAGTGATTTGGCTGATGGCCAAGTTCATATCGAGGAGGTACCGGCTGATAATCGGGTGACAAGGTAAGGTGAGCCCTGCGTCAAGGGTATGAATATTGATTGCAGTGAGCCCAGTAGGAGGGAGATCAGCTCGCTCCTTAGGTCCGGGGGCGTACATGTGAATATCTAAGGGAATCTGGTATGCCTTGCAGAGGTTAGGGAGCATGACAGCTGTGATCACACTCTGTATCTTGTTGGCCTCTACCTCTTTCACAGGTGGCTCAGGTGTGGGGAAGCTCGCCCCAGACGTTGTCATATACTCGTCCAAAGATCCTTAGAAAAAGTTGGAGTAAACAAAGGTCGAAATTCCGATAACAAAAAGCTGGTGAAAATGACCAGAAAATATGGAGGTTGGCCGGAAATTGCAAGGTTAATCCAACAGTTTTCAAATTCTCAAAAAAAAAAAAAAAGACCAGAAATTAAAAGAAATGAGGGAAAAGAAGAACAATGTGCAATAACTTGAAGAATCAGATGAAAATCCGGTAATGTTGAAGAAGAATCACTGAAAAAGATAAAAGATTGCTCTGGAAATTTTGGATTTGTAAAAATGTTAATGAGGAATTGTTCATTCCTTTTACAGGAAGAAGACGATGCTTTGGGGAGTTTTTAAAGAGATCAGGGGCTTAATTGCAAAAAAATTGAAAAATTGACAATTATTGGTGTGTGTTTTAAGGCATGTGTTGATAAAAGGATCTAAGCTTGAGATAAGCTTGAGGATTAGAGAAGAACCAAGTATAAACAGGCAAGAAGGTATAAGCTGCTCGCCTATATGCTCGCCAGGCTGCTCGCCCACATGCTCGCTCGAGGTTAGAGGTGTCAAAGCAACGAGCCTACGTGGCCTTTCCCCAGTTGCTCGCACCAATGCTCGCCCACCTGCTCGCCCAGATGGTCGCCTTTAGCCTGGATATAACAAGGCAGCAAGTTTAGAAGATAAGCCCATGCTGCTCGCCCCCTTGCTCGCTACATTGTCCGTCTCTCCTTCGAGGGAAAGAAGACACAAGATGTCCAAAGGACCTGTATGAAAGGTCCGGATCGTTGAAGGCTAGAGTTAGTGGGTCAAAGCTTGGAGGGGGTGACAAGTGGAGGACACTTGTCACCCCCACAAGCCATATGGCTTAAAAAGAGGCCACCTCATCCTTAGAGGGATATAAATAAGAGGAAAAACCTCATTTGTAAGGATCTAATTTCCCAAAATACAAGAAATATATTACACAATTCCTCTCTCTACTTTTCTAATTATAATTCCTATTACTAATCCAAATTACATCTTTAGATTATTGTTTGAGTGATTTTCTACGTATAAATTAGCCACATAAATCATTCGGTTATATAAATTGCTCAACAATTTGGCGCTAGAAGGAGGGTCCGAACCTCCGTCAATTGAAGAATTCGATACTCATTCTTCATTATTCCTCAAGAACACCAAGAACACCCTTCGAAGTCCGGTAAACGTTTTGAAGAATATCTTCAATTGTGAGTGTTTTCAAGAATTTATTGTCTTCGAAAACACGAACTAGAAAAGATTTCTTTAAGAACCCATCTACTATACTTAATTATCACCGGAAACAATGACGAGATATACGTACGAAGCCTCCCACGATGAATCCCGCACCACCTCGACAAGTCGAAGATGGAGGGGACGAGGACCATCCGGACACCGTCAAACTGAACAAGCTCGTGTCCCGGCGTTACCGGTGGCTCCGGTCGGTCAGCAAATTGAAACTACCATTGAATCAATGGTTAGAACGCCCGAGGACATCGAGAGAGCGATGGCCACCCTGAAACAATTACAAAGGCAGCAGGTGGTGATGACACGTCGTCCGGTAATTCAGGTTGCCCAGACTGAGACGAGACATGATACTCGAACAAGCTACCATCCTCAGGAGGAGGAGGCCAGTAGTGGACGTGTCGTGCCCGAGAGTTCAAGAGGCAAACAAAAAATGTCTGATCGCCTTGGACCACAACCCCCACGCTCAAGCCAGCGACCAGCTGGGCTAGCAGGTGGGCGACCAGCGGGGCGACCAGCTGACCAAGCATACGATCAACCTGAACACCTTGACGGGTCACAAGGCGATAAGCACGGTAATCAAAGTCATCACTCAGAAGGGAGAAGGTCGGAGCATTCATATCGCCAGGAGCCTTGCGAGTCTGATGCCCGGCACCAACGAAGGCCGGTGCAAGAAAGGTTGAGGACACGGGCATCCGAGAGGTTAGGACCAAATGCCGCGAGTAACCTCCAGCAACCACACCGGGAAATCGCCCGAAGTGAGGGACTGCCCGGGGCAGCACGTCATCATGAGGTGTACCCGGAACAGCCTCGAGGAGGGGGATCATCCCGTGGGTCGTCCGTCCTAGAGATCGAGAAGTTGAAGAAAGTTGTGGAAGACTTACAACACCTGGTGGCCATCAAGGACAAGGTGGAGACATACACATCACTCCCAGTATCACCATTGTCGCCGGTCATCCTAACTGCACCAATCCAGAAGAAAATACAGTTTCCCTCACTTGTGTTGTATGAGGGAGAGTCTGACCCCAAGGTTCACATCTCAAAATATGCCGATTATATGATATCAATGGGGGCATCGGATGCGACGCAGTGTCGGAACTTTCCCTTAACTCTTGGAGACCGGGCGCATAGATGGTTCTCAGCCTTGACACCTGGATCGATTCAATCATTTGGGCAGTTGACCCGGGAATTCCTGTCCCACTTTTCGGGATTTGGAACGTATCTGACGCAGAAACATAGGTTGGCCAACATCTCGCAAGGGTCCGAGAAGACTGACCAACAATACCTGGAGCGGTTTGATAGAATCCTTCTGGAAGGGGAAGCGGTCAGTGACGATACAAAGGTTGTGGCAGTCATGGCGGGACTGCGTAAAGGAACGGACCTGTGGAAAGAAATGCATCTGGCCTGTCCTAGTACATACGCCGAGTTCCGCCACAAAGCTGGTGTATACGTCGCAATGCAGGAAGCGATGGCCAAGCAGTTGGCACCAGAGACTGAAGATAAGAAGAATGGAAAGAAGCCTGGTGGTAGTGGTTATAAGGCCCCGAAAAATTTGAAATCATTTGGGGACACGGCAGAATATAAGGAAAAATTGAACCAAGTCTTAACTACCACGATTGATCACGTCTTCACAGCCGTGAAAGATCAAGATATGTTGGCTGCACCCCGAAGGATTAGGCAAGATCGCAGCAAGCTAAACCCAAACAAGTTTTGTGCATATCATCAAAGTATCGGACACTTCACCAGTGAATGCCGCGATCTGTTGAAACAGTTATGGAAATTCTATGAGGATGGAAAACTAGTCGAGTTTGTAAAAAAGGCTCCAGGAAAAAGACAACGTCCGACAAGATAGGAAGCCTCGGATGATGAAGGAAGCGATGAGGCGGAGAGATCCCCAAATAGACAAGTAAGAAGGGGTCCACCAGCAAGGCCGACGCATCTGGAGCCGAACCGAGAAATCCTTGTGATCGAGGAGATTGGTTCGGCAGGAGGGATGGTAGATGGCCGTCCAACATCAAAAAGACAGAAGAAAGCAGAAATTCGGGCGGTCAATCAGGTGCAAGAGATGGGGTCCGGATCAAAGGCGGCTACGAAACCAGTTGCGGAGTTGACTTTTTCTCAAGCAGATCTTGAAGGGATCCTTACACCGCACAACGACTCCTTGGTTATCAGCGCCAATATCATGAACGCAAAAGTACACCGACTGCTAGTGGATACGGGAGCTTACACAAATATCCTGTTCAAAAAGATACTAGACCAGCTAGGAGATTATGAATCCTACATAGAGGATTGCAATCATAAGATAGTGGGATTCGGAGAAGCTGTGACCATCCCACTAGGTGTAATAAGGTTGCCGGTAGAACTTGTAGCGCTAGAGGACCCGGAAAGGAGGATGACAAGGTTGTTAGATTTCTTAGTCGTAGATCAACCATCCACCTATAACGGGTTCCTCGGCCGCCCTTTCATTTCTGAATTTAAAGCTGCATGTTCCACTTACTACTATTGTATCAAATTCCCAACTCTCAAGGGTGCAGGTACGGTAAAAGGGGACCAAAAGAAGGCGCGAGAATGCCTATTAACCCTGAAAAACCCCGTGAACCAGGTGTTAGTGTTTGAAGATCCAACATCACAGCCCTCCACAAGCGGGCCGAGCAATTTAGATAACACTTCGGTAGACACCAAAATGATGGAAATAGACCAAACATCGGAAGACATGGAGGTGGATAATGTATTCCAGCAAGACCGGCTGAGTGAGGGACAAACGGTTAATAACCCAAGAAATCAAGATCAAGATCAAGATCCTGTGACCGTAGCCAAAGAGAGTGGTGGAATGGAAACAACACCGGAGGATCAGACAGAGGCCTCAGAAGACATTGAGCCCCGGTTGGGCTATGAACCTACCTCGGAGGAGATGGAGACGCCAGACCAATTGATGATCCCCGGTGGAAAGATAAAAAGCGACGCGCCACACCAGTGGAGGAGCTCAGATCCATACAAGTTGATCCAGATAAAGAGGATCTAGAACTCTTTATCGGATCAGAATTGGAAGAACCATATAGAAGCCGGGTGGAAGAATTCCTTCGGTCAAACCTCGATGTGTTTGCATGGTCACACGAGGATATGACCGGCATACCAGTGGAGCACGCATGCCATCGCCTAAATATAGATCCCACGAAGAAGCCTATCGGCCAGAAGAGGAGAAAATATGGGCCAGACAAGTATGAGGCGTTGACCGGTGAGGTGAAGAAACTTTTGGACAATAAACTCATAAAGGAAGCACTATGTCCTCAATGGGTGGCGAACCCTGTCTTAGTCAAAAAACCAAATGGAACATGGAGATTATGTATAGACTTCACAGATCTTAACGCCGCATGTCCAAAGGATAACTTCCCTCTACCCCACATCGACCAGCTGGTAGACAATACGGCGGGACACGAACTAATGACGTTTATGGATGCCTTTGCAGGTTATCACCAGATTGCCATGCACCCCGATGATCAAGAACATACAGCCTTCTATACAAATAAAAAACTATTTTGTTGGAAGAGGATGCCCTTCGGGTTGATCAACGCCGGCGCCACATATCAAAGATTAGTCAACAAGATGTTTGACCAACACCTTGGTGACACAATGGAGGTCTATGTGGACGACATTGTTGTGAAGAGTCTTAGAAAAGAAGACCATCTGGAGCACCTCAAGCAAGCATTCGACATCATGAGGGCGTATAACATGAAGCTTAACCCAAAGAAAAGTAGCTTTGGGGTACAATCCGGCAAATTCCTGGGACATCTCGTAAGTCAACGGGGCATAGAAGTCAACCCATCACAAGTCAAATGTATCCTAGACATGGGTCCACCAAAGGATGTACCGGCAGTTCAAAGACTTACCGGATGTCTCGTGGCACTCAATAGATTTATATCCCGATCTGGGGATAAGAATAGACCCTTCTTCGAGTCTATCAAAGGCAAAGGCACCTGCAAAAGGACCGGGAAGACCAACTACGTATGGACGGATGCTTGCCAAAAGGCGTTCGAAGATATAAAGAGCTACCTCAGTAATCCCCAGATCCTGTCAAAACCGGTACCGGGAGAAAAGTTATACTTATACCTGGCGGCCTCGGAAGTAGCCATAAGTTCAGCCTTGGTACGTGCAGAAGAAAAGGCGCATCTGCCAGTGTATTATGTCAGCCAAGTGCTACATGAAGCAGAACTACGATATTCCCCAATGGAAAAATTGGCATATGCATTGGTGATGAGTGTGCGGAAGCTCCGGCCATATTTCTTCGACCATCAAGTGGAAGTTTTGACAACATTTCCCTTGAGGCAAGTCTTACATAGACCTGATACTGCCGGACGATTGTTAAAATGGTCACTAGAGGTTAGCCAGTATGGTATAACATACGCACCCCGAACAGCGATTAAAGGGCAGGCTCTGGCAGACTTCATAGTAGAGCTAACCTACCCTCAAGATCCGACGAGGGGACGTATTTACCCATGGCACCTCTATGTAGACGGCTCAGCAACAAGTTCCGCAGCCGGAGCAGGTGTAGTCCTAATAAGTCCCGACAAACAAGTGTTTACCTCAGCAATAAGGTTCGATTTCCTAGCAACCAACAATGAAGCCGAATACGAGGCGCTTATTGCAGGCTTGAGACTATCATTAGCGGTGGGGGTAACTAGGCTTCAGATTTTCAGAGATTCACAGCAAATCATATCTCAAGTCCGAGGAGAGTACGAGGCGAAAGATCGACAAATGATCATTTACCAAAGGATCGTTGCACACCTGATATCAAAGTTTGAACAAGTATACATTGAGCAGATCCCCCGACTGGAGAACACCCAAGCAGATGCTTTAGCCCGGTTAGCCACGAGCACCGGAGAATCAAGCATCTCAGAAGTGGTGGTCACAAAGTTAATTAATCCTTCAACATTTGATTATGTTCATCAAGTGTTGAAGAGGGGGCAACAGATAATCAATAGCTAGCAACAGTCTACCGATGATTGGCGAACACCTATCTGCAAATACCTGTCCAACGGAGAGCAGCCAGGAGACCCATGGGAAGCACAGCGGATTGTGAAACAGGCTGCGAGATACACGATGGTTGAAGGGCAATTATATAAAAGAGGAATTTCACTCCCATTACTCAAATGTCTTGCTTCAGAAGAAGGACAGAAGGTGTTGAAAGAAATCCATGAAGGAATATGTGGAGGACATGCTGGGGGGCAAGCCTTGGCTTACAAAACCATCAGGCAAGGGTATTATTGGCCGACACTGCGAAAAGATGCTATCAGATATGCTAAGAAATGCTTGAAGTGCCAACAATTCGCTCCAAGCATCCACACCCCAGCACAAGAATTGAAGTCAGTATATAGTCCATGGCCATTCGCTAAATGGGGTATAGACTTGATCGGCCCATTCCCTCCCGGGAAGGGAGGGGTAAAATTTGTAGTAGTGGCCGTGGACTATTATACTAAGTGGGCCGAAGCTGAAGCACTAACGACGATAACCCAAGAGAGGATGATAAGCTTTATTTGGAAGAACCTGATATACAGATTTGGGTTACCACAGTCAATAGTCACAGATAACGGGAGGCAGTTTGATGGAAATAAGTTAAGAGACTTTTGCACATCGTGGAACATCAAGAAACATTACTCCACACCATATCATCCTCAGTCAAACGGACAAGTTGAAGCAGTAAATAAAATTTTGAAGCACATCCTAAAGATCCGGTTGGAAGAAAAAAAGGGGAGTTGGGCTGACGAGCTTTCGGAGGTCTTATGGACCTACAGAACGTCTTACAGAACGAGTACCGGGGAGACCCCATTCACGATGGCTTTTGGAGTGGAAGCGGTCATCCCAGTAGAGGTCCAGCATCGGACATGGAGGATAATCGAGTACAACGAGGAAGCAAATGAAAATGATATGGCTGTAGAGAGAGACTTGATTGAAGAAACAAGAACCTCGGCAGAAGTGAGAAATGCAGTCTATAAGCGATGAGCCGAGAAATACTACAACTCGCAGGTTAAAGATAGAAAATTCCAAATCGGTGACCTAGTGATGCGAAGGATATTAGCAGTCCCGATTGGAGTATTTGGTCCGAAATGGGAAGGTCCGTTCAGAGTAACAAAAAGTTGGCCAAATGGGACATACGACCTAGAGGATATGCAAGGTAGTTCTTCGGCATACACATGGAATGCGACACATCTCAAGAAGTTTTACCAATGAAGACTTATGTAAATTTCTCAAGAAAACCTTGCTTGTCCAACATGTATAGGGGCAAGCAAGTCCATAATAGACGTGGACGAATCTGTAAAATTATTCTATTGAATAAAGAGAATTCCTTTCGAATTGATGTATCAAAAGATGTCTCAAGTTATAAGCTCTAAAGACTTACAAGTCCACAATAAAGGCAAGGTATTGAGACTAACCCTAAGGTTAAAACCATTAAAAGGGAGTCCTTACCAATCAATAAGCCTACATCCAAAGAGATGAAAAATAAGGTGTAAATTCGCGATTCCATAAAATGGAAAAGTAAGACGAATCAATTAAAACACCATACATCAAAAAGCGAGCACTAAATAACTAAGACAGAAGTGTCAACAGCGGGAGTAAAATATAAGCGAAAGCCAATAAAAGAAAAATTGTCAATGCATTAAACGGCAAAAGGTGTTCGGGTACATATAGGGCGCCTTCAAGGGCGAAAAAGCAAAAGTAAGAACGTCTCCAAAGACAATTGAAACAAAAAGAAAGAAACAAAAAGAAAGAAAACCATCATATTAATGCCCGCCAGGCTGGTCGCCCACCTGCTCGCCAGCCTGGTCGCCAGCCTGATCGCCTGCCTGGCCGCCCACCTGTTCGCCGGCTCCTGAAGGAGAGAGACCTGGGAGGACCTCGAAAGGAGATAGACCCTCAGTGTCCACCATCGCATTGTCTTCAGCATTAATCTGAAGATGCGGATAGTTTCCACCGATGATCTTAAGTGTCGAAGGCACAGCACATAGATCGACTCCCATTTCTTCAAGATCCCCGATGTCCACCACCAAACCTTCCTTAAGAGGACGTTCGGTAAGGAAGTCGGTGAACTCCTTCTTCAAAGCCGTCCAGGGGTCCTCGTTCTCACCAACAGCATGGTGATAGGCCCGTAGATTCTCGGCAAAGGCATATACGAAGCCAAAGTCAGAGGACTCGGCTCGAATGTTAGCAACAGCCTCGGTGGTATAGCAGTCAGTATGGGCCGCTTTGTGCTCGGCAAGTTGGGTCTGAGTAGTTTGGAGTTCGTTCTCCAACTCGGTAATCCTCCTCCGAGCTACTCTGTTCTCTTCCAACTGAGCACGCAAGCTCGTCACCTCAGCACGTAAACTCTCAACCTCGGCGTGGGCCCTCTCAGAGCTGGCAAGGGCCGACTTTTCAGCATCCAAAGAGGCCTTGGCTTTGGCCTCTGCTATAGCTATCTTCTTCTTAGCCTCATCTCTCTCTTTCTTCACATTATCTAATAGCACAGCGTAAGCTTTCTCCAAGGTAACGGCTTGCTCAAGGGCGCGCTGAGCACTGAAAAGAGCCCCACTCGTATGATGCATGGCCGTACGGATATTATCCGTCATTGATTGGCGCTGAGCGATGTCTTCTTGAGGCTGAGACCAATGCCTAACAGTGGATTCAACGGCAAGGCGAGTAGAACCCTTGAGCTCGTTGAGAGACTTCGGAGGACGGGCGAGTGTGAAATGATGTACAGCTGCGCTCCGGTGTTGGTAGCGTGAGGGGTCGTACCTGAGTAAGAATTCAAATAAGTCTAAAACAAGCCTGAAAAATGTTAAGTATAAGTATGCTACAGGTTTGTGGAGTATTACCCTGCAGCTCGATCCTGATCCCATCCAAGGATCGAGACATCCGATAACTGCCCAACAGATCGTATGGGGGCAGGAGCAGAGGAGGTGCCAACAGGAGCAGGAAGAGTTGACTCTGGAACCTCGTCTCGGCCCGAGCCTCCTGGGGCTGAAGATCTTGTAATTCTGGCTCTCTTGGCAGCCTCACCCTCACGCTCAATGCGTGAACCATCTCCTCGGAGCACTCACCGGGTGCCACCGCTTGGAGAACTACTCGGGGCTTGACGATCCTCGGTACGAGGACCCCGAGGGGCAGCAGATCGAGTGTTTGGCCCAGGACCACCAGTCTTCTTGGTAGTCTTAGCAGCAATTTGAGCGGCTAACACCACGGATGGGGGATCCCTCTTGGTACGTGCCATCCCAAATTTCTGGTTTAAAGTCTTGAAAGATGGAGGGATGGCGATGGACACTTCAGGAACTGCAAGCATGAAGAGGCAAAAAGAGTTAGAACATTTTTTCATAAAAAATAAGAAATACTAAACAAGGAATCAAAATAGATGTACCTGCGGGACGAACAACCTGGGCTCGTAGATGGTGAGGAGTGGTAATTAACCCCGAGGCGACGCGGCAGCTGAATTTGTTCAAGTAATCAAAAGTTATGTCCTTCTTGTTCCGACGGCAAACAAGAATGCAGGTAAACTTGAACTCCTCAGATAAGCTCGTCTTCTTCCAGCGCTGAGGGATCAAACCTGCAATACAAAGGAACGAAGACATCAGACACAATATCAAAAAAGAGTTTTTAAGATTCAAAGCATGTAAACAAGTCCTACGCTGCAACTCGCCAAACTCAGTAGGGGTCATAATTCGTCCCCCAAGACCCTCATTGTTGTCAGGAGCCCGCCAATCACCGCCGATGAAAAAGAATTATTCCTTCCAGTCTCTCACTTTGTTTGGCAGTCCCTCGAGGATCTTCATGTCACTCCTCGCCTTAAGGTAATAATAGCCTTGGCCCTCCTCAGAGCACTTGCTAAGGCAGAGAGTGTAATTCACCTCTTGAGGAGTCAGGCGATCCTTGTACTTCTCCAAGGCAAAAATTGTGCATAGCGAAATCAGGTACGTCCACGCGTTGGGGGTTAGCTGGGTGATCGCTAAACCCGTTGTCTCCAAAAAATGCCCGATAAGAGGATGCAAGGGTAACGTCACACCAGCAGCCAACGTATGCACATTTATGGCCGTCAATCCTTCCGAAGGGCGGTCAGCTCTTTCTTTCTCCCGGGGAGCGTACATAGTAACGTCACAAGGAATATGATATTCTTTCCGGATATGGTCAAGATCGTCTTCATCAATAACGCTCACTATGGTATTCGCCTTAAAGGGGGTGCGATCGTCTCTTTCAAGTTCCCGATATTGCCGAGGCGGTGTCGGGAAGTCAGCAGCATACCGCTCGTAGTACGCTCTCCAATCGAACTCCTGTGCAATACCTTCAGGGATGGACCTCTCAGACATATGCGGTTGGGGGAAGCTAACAGACTCGAACCACTCAGTGATAGAGTCGTCGCTATCACCACTGCTGGAGAGTGTTTCGATGTCCTCCGCATTATCCCCCTCTGGGCGAGCAATGGGCTGCTCGATTTCTTGCTCGCCCAGTTGCTCGCCGGTATGCTCGCAGGGATGCTCGCTAGCCTCCTCGCACGCCTGCTCGCCTTCTCTCGCCAAAAACCGATTCACCTCCTCAACCGCGGAGTCGGACCCCACCAAATGAACCAAGGACAGGCCCGCAATCGGACCGCCCTCCTCTACATTCTCCACCATGGGCCGTTTGCCCGGATTCCGGTGAGAAATCATCCGGCTCGAGGATGACGACATGGATTCAGGAAGAAAGAGGTAAAGACAGGGTTGACCCTAGGGTGTGATTAACTAAGGATGGTGGGCGTCGTCAACAAAATCCCAATCAGAAAATCTGGCAAACAAGTTTATAAAGTAGACATGCAAAAAAATTAAAAGAAAATGAAGGTAATGTGAACAAAGGATGAAAGGAATTGAGAAACTACCTGGGATATTGAGTCGCAAAACCGTTCACCGGAATCAGTGAAGATCGCTAAAGTCGTCGGAAAAAGATCAGAGATCGGAGCGCCAGAAATTTTCAGAGGATAAGGGTAAATGAAGAGGAAGATGAATAGTGGCTAAGAAACCCTATTTATATGTTCGGGTCAAAGTGAAAGAGGGAAAAGAATCTCAGGGACCAAGTTGCAAAACATTTGAAAAGTTTCTGAAAGGGCACGTCTTTTCATGCGACTGATTGGCGCACGAAATGAGGAGGTGCCTCGTTTTCAGGAGAGTTGCCTTAATTGTTGAGGAGAGAGAGGGCGAGCAAGAAGACGAGCTCCGGGGCGAGCACCATATTACTCGCTAAGCTTCTCGCCCAGTTGCTCGCCCAGTTGCTTACTAACATAGTGCAAGATCAATTCCAGCATATACTTTGATGTCAAATCAAAATATATACTGGGGGGCAAATGTTGATAAAAGGATCTAAGCTTGAGATAAGCTTGAGGATTAGAGAAGAACCAAGTATAAACAGGCAAGAAGGTATAAGCTGCTCGCCTATATGCTCGCCAGGCTGCTCGCCCACATGCTCGCTCGAGGTTAGAGGTGTCAAAGCAACGAGCCTACGTGGCCTTTCCCCAGTTGCTCGCACCAATGCTCGCCCACCTGCTCGCCCAGATGGTCGCCTTTAGCCTGGATATAACAAGGCAGCAAGGTTAGAAGATAAGCCCATGCTGCTCGCCCCCTTGCTCGCTACATTGTCCGTCTCTCCTTGGAGGGAAAGAAGACACAAGATGTCCAAAGGACCTGTATGAAAGGTCCGGATCGTTGAAGGCTAGAGTTAGTGGGGCAAAGCTTGAAGGGGGTGACAAGTGGAGGACACTTGTCACCCCCACAAGCCATATGGCTTAAAAAGAGGCCACCTCATCCTTAGAGGGATATAAATAAGAGGAAAAACCTCATTTGTAAGGATCTAATTTCCCAAAATACAAGAAATATATTACACAATTCATCTCTCTACTTTTCTAATTATAATTCCTATTACTAATCCAAATTACATCTTTAGATTATTGTTTGAGTGATTTTCTACGTATAAATTAGCCACATAAATCATTCGGTTATATAAATTGCTCAACAGCATGAAAGGACGTGAAAAAGTAACTGACTCCTTGAATTCTGAGCCACGTCTGTAGAGCTGTCTTCAAAAGGTAGCTCGTGAAGTAGCTCGCCAAGACTTGGTGATCAGTTTGCCCAAAGAGGCAAAACAACTCACCTATATATTGGTAAAACCATCTATAGGGGAGCACGGGCAAATGTTGATAGGCGAACTAAAGTGAGCTAATTAGGGAGAATCAATATAAACAAATGCTTAAGGCTCAGTAGCTCGCCCTAGGTTTACAAGCCACATCACTATTCGTTGACCAGTCAACTCAACAAGAGAGAGGAAGCTTGCCAAGAGCTCACCCAGGACAAAGAGGCAGGAGACCATTCCCTTACACAATCCCTGGACCCCAAGATAACGTGGGTACGAGGAGCTCGCCCCTACTCGAAGTAGGGAGTAATAGCTTGATAAGTTCTCAATAGTGATGTAGTAGGTCAAAAACAATGTAATTAAAGTATAAGAGGTGACTAAAGAGACATGTGTAAGGACACTTGCCAGTTAATAAGGCTACTTAAGCTTAAAACATGTCACCTCATCAAATGCAAACATATAAATAGGTCTCTTGTACTCTCATTCTCTCTCTAAGTTCATAATACTCAAGAATTACTTCTCTCTACTTTCTCTCTCTTTAAAAATCTATTTTATAACAAAAACTTAATTATTGTTTCGAGGATTTCATGCATTAATCAGCCACATAAACCTTCAATTAAGAAAATCTTCCAACACTTTCGAGAGGGTAAAAA
>JAPKLY010000814.1:12304-63646 GCA_026898435.1 Prunella vulgaris | reverse complement strand
CTTTGTCTGAATAAGTCTTTTATCCATGGTCCTTGTCTTGTCTGCGACGTGCTCTCAGCTGATCAGCTAATCTTCTGATATCAGCTGATCTGCTCTTCAGCTATCGGCTGATGTTAACTTCTCTGATGAGCTGCTCTCGATGCTCCAGTGTCAGCTGATTAAATCTTCTGTCTTCTAAAATCGGCTAAGTCCACAAGGTCTCAGCTGGTCTTCTCTTCTATGATAGCTTCGGATCTTCTAGGGAGCAAGGTAGATTCCCCCTTACTTGAACCTATCTAATCCTAACTACTCATTAGCTGACTAACATGTTCAGCTGGTCCTATTACAAGCTGATTTGTTTTATATCATCAAAACATCTAACACAAATATCCTAACAAGTTCCCCCTTTTTGATGATATCAAAACCAACTCAGCTGATCTCAACAGATAAGCATTTTCAATCAAAATCAAGATCAACATAGGACAGAAAAGAAGATATTTAATTAAGATCTTTTAGACAGAATCAAAACGCAGCTGACAACAAGTAGTTGTCTGGAATCATAAAGCTTTATTAATAATCAAAGGAGAAATAACAAACAGAAGTAAAGATACCTAATCCTCAGCTGACTCAGCTGGACTATTACATAAGGAGCGGTCTTCTGCTGCTGAGCGGAACTTGTAACCAGTCTAAGAATCTCTTCTCTATTTCATTCAAAGCTGGCAGAGAGTTGTCAGAAAGCTGATGAAAGAGTTGAGTGATCTGGAGCCAATGTTTCCTGATTTCCACCCAATCTATCTTTCCACTCACATCAGTTGGAGTAGGAAGATATTCAATCTCTGGCAACTCTGGCTGAACCTCTACCTTAAGCATCTCTTCTGTGATAGCTCTGAAGAACTTAGGAAAAGTCTCCTTCAACCAATCTCTGAACTCAGCATTTTTCTCTCTCTCTCCTCTGGTATCTTCTCCTCGAAGAACATAGAAGTGGATCATAGTTTTGGCTTTTATAGTTTTCCAGAGATCCATCAGCTCATCAGACAATTGATTGTAGAACATATCAATTGGTCCGTCAACTAGAGGCTCATTTGGATCTCTGATGAATTTTCCACTCGTAGTCCTGCTCCCTTGAGCTACTACTTTCCCTTTCTTCTTCAGCTTCCTCTGATATCTCCTCTCAAGCTCATCATTCATCTCCCTCTCCTGCCTCTTCCTCCTCTCCTCAGGGGTTTCTTTCTCAGCTAGCTGCAACTCCTTAGCCAGCTTTTCGTCCAAATCAACATTCATAATTCTTTTCTTCTTTTCCCTTTCTACAGCAACAACTTCTTGCTTCTGCAAAGCCTCGGCCATTTTCTGATCTCTCAACTCCTGAGTTTTCTGAGCAGCCATCTTCCTGGTGTTGATGTAATCTTCAACGTTTTCTATCCTAGCAGATAGAACCCCTTGATTATCCACCAGAAGAGCTCTCAGAGAGGCCATCTCAGCTTGCAAAGCAGCAATAGCAGCTGAGTTCTTCTCTTCCCCCTTTTTGATATCATCAATTACTGCAGCAGAGGGTAGAGAAGTAGGAAACTTGTCCACAATATCTTTCAGGTCCTCCTGACCGTGTTTGCACTCAGCAATTTGTCCTTCCAACCGTTCGGAGACCAATCTGAATCTCTCAGACTTAGCAGCAAGAGAAGTAGATGCATCATCATTGAAAGCTCTGGCAGTTGCCTTGAAGCTCTGGAGAGTATTGAAGAATTCAATGCGGGTGGCATACAAGCTGTCCTCCATAGCTTCCTTCAACTTGTTGCGATGGTCCAGTAGGACTTGATGAACATGAGTTTCAATCATAGAGGGGGCAGCAGACTTGGCAGCCAGAGGAGTAGCTTTGACCTCCCTGATGTGGTCATCAAAATAGCCTTTTAATTGATCCAAAAGGGCAGGAGTTACCTGATCAGCAGGGGAGATCTCGAAGCTTGCTGCTGGAGGAACAAACTCAGTCTCTGCTGTTTCAGGGCAGTCCAGGGCCACACCATCTTTGAGCAACAGAGCTCTAGCCACCTTCCTCAGCCCTTCAGGGGATGTCAGCTGGGATGGAGCCTTAACCTCCAAGGCCTCCATCAAAATTTCCTCCCATTCAGTGAAAGCTGCTTCTCCCATCTCCTTAATTAGGGCCAGAAAGAATATGACTGGTCCCTCTCTTGCTTGTGCCCAGGCTAGGCCATCAGCAAGGATGTCCTGGTAGGCTGGGTAAGGGTTCAGTTCAGGGACGTAGAGGGAAATATGGGCTAGGGCAGATATAATCATCCCTCGTTCAAGAGGCCCCTTTGAACGATGGTGAGATAGGCGTGCTTGTTTGGCCATTTCTGAGGGGGAATTGGGATTATCGAGAATTATGGGTTCAGGGTGAGAGGGTTTGGGGGTAGCTGAAGGCTCTCCAGAGGTAGCCATCTCCTCTGGTTCATTGCCGACTGGGATTTGTGAAGGTGAGGGATCGGCTGGGGTTGAGAAGTGTTGGGAAGGATCAGAAAAGGGTGTTGGAGAAGCTGACCTGATAGGTGAGGCAGCTATAGGTGTGTCTGCTGATGGTGTATCAGCAGAGGAATGAAGAACCTCTGTCTCAGCTACTGAGGGGTCAGCTGACTCCCTCTCTTCCGACTCCTCTTCTTCTTTATCAGAGCCAGTCGCAGAATTCTCATCTGACGCAGCCTTCTCAGCTGACTCCTCCACAGCCTGCTCTTCTTCTCCAGAAGACTCAACAACCAGCAGAGTAGGCTTCTCTGCTGAAGATTTCTCCCTCTTCAGACTGCTTAGCACAGCAGTATCCTCTTCTTCCTTTGAATTGGAGTGGTTTCTTTCTTGGATTTCTTCTTTTTACCACCTTCAGCAGGCATTGGAGCCTTCCTCTTCTGCTTCTTCCCATGACCAGCAGAAGGACCAGGGGCAACAGCTACTGTATCAGCGTCGGAATCTGAGTCAGCTGGCCCAATTATATCCAAGTTACTTCCCCTTAAGAACTTGGTGTGGTTGTACTCAACAACCCATTCCTCATCCCACTCATGCTGGGGCAGCAGATGATTCAAAAGAATAGTGATCTTAGTGGCCATGGAACACTTGGATTTAAAGCTGTAAACCTGTTCCCCATTCACCTCCTTCACCAAGCACCTCTTGGACTCCTGTTTCAGGCGGAACCATAGCAGACTCACCCAGTCTGCTTGCACCCCATCGAGAATGGTGCGGGCCACACTAAGGCGGAGTTTGGTAATGGCGTCCAAACTCCCCTGTTCCGCCAAGATGACCTTGGTCACCACATCCATCAGGAACCGAAACCGCCTTCTCAGCATGGATTTCTTCAGGTTCGTGGTGGTGTCCCTGAAACTCGTCCTGGCCATTAACTGAAAAGTCTCCAGGTAGTCAGCTTCCTTGTATTTGTGAGGTTGGACACCAGTGGAGGATAGGCCAAAGATATCAGAGACATCATCCTTGGAGATAACAACAGCTACTTCATCAACCAAGGAGCCGACAGAGTCTGTACTGAACTGGGCCTTAAGAAGGAATTGGAAGGCATAGAAATTTAGGGTTTTATGGTCAGAGGGGGTCATGGATATGAAGGTTCGGAGATTTTGATGTTGGAGAAGGTTTAGGATTTCTCTAATTTCAGGAACCCTAGTCGTGTCGAAATCGACACACATCTCTGCATACATCTTTTCCTTGAAGAGTTTTTGCATTGCCTTAGATGCCATACCTTCAAAACAGGGTTTGAGTGCAGAGAGAATAGTATGCAGGAAAACTTCGGGCAGAAAGATTTAGGAACAAAAGTTTTCAGAAAGAAGTTTAAAGGGGTATATATAAGTATCGAGAGATATGAGCAGTTTTTCTAAAATTAAAACCGATCAGTTTTGATCGTAGATTTGTATCTTACATCACATAAATCAAAGGTCCAGAATAAATGACCTTTGAGTATTTTGGAGGTGATGCGTGGGTGTCAGGATTTCGAAAAGGTTTTGACCGCCTCAAAAGATTCCCCTTTTTGAAAAAGGTAATGATGAAAGCACTTTTTGAGAAGATTTAGACGGTGTTAAATTAATTACAACTGACACCTTATTTTGAAAAGGTAATAAATCCCCGATTTTTCGTAAACAAAAAGATTTGATTGCCAATTTTCTAAAATAATTTTAGAAATTAGGGATTTATTAATTTTTGAAAAGATTTGATAGATTAAAAAAAAATCGACATAAAGATCATAGAAATACTTATCGAGATGCTGACGTGGCAAAATCAGCTGATAAGAGCGATCCTTATGAAAATCTTTTCTGCTCATCTGGGTCTTTAATGTCAGCTGACATGGACCAGCTGAAGCAAGGTGGCCTTGTCTGACTTTCATAACTTATCCCTGTATCAAGTTAGACATAACAAGATAGAGAAAAGAAAGGAAAGAATAAGTAGACATACCAGATCAGCTGATGTGAGGATCAGCTGACTACTTCAGCAGAATAGTACTCAGCTGGGTACCCACTGACTACCCGTTTACCCAAAAAACTTTCTTTCTATAGAACTGCCCCTCCATCTATCATTCCTAACTCTGCTACTAATTCTCTGAATCTTACCTCTGCTAAGGGTTTGGTAAGAACATCTGCTCTCTGCTTCTCCGTATGAATTTTCTCCATCCTGATATCTCCTTTCTCAGCATGATCCCGTAGAAAATGATGTCTTATGTCCACATGCTTGCATCTAGTATGGAGAACAGGATTCTGAGTAATGGCTATTGCACTTGTGCTATCACAGAAGATGGGTATCTCTTCTGTGATCACATGGTAGTCCTTCAGCTGTTGTCTGATCCAGAGCAACTGAGAACAGCAACTACCAGCAGCCATGTACTCTGCCTCTGTTGTAGAAGTAGCTACTGAAGTCTGTTTCTTGGAGAACCAAGATATCAGCTTGCTTCCTAGAAACTGACATGTGCCAGAAGTTGATTTCCTATCAATCTTGCACCCTCCATAGTCAGAATCTGAATACCCACTCAGCTGAAAATTGTCATCAGCTGGGTACCAGAGGCCTAGATTGTAAGTACCCTTCAAATACTTTACAATCTTCTTTGCTGCTTCCAGATGAGATTTCTTAGGGTTTGCCTGAAACCTTGCACACACACCTACTGCAAAGCTGATATCAGGTCTGCTGGCAGTGAGATACAGCAGAGAACCAATAAGTCCCCTATATTGTGTCTGATCCACTTTCTCACCAGCCTCATCTGGATCCATGCTAAAATTTGCCATCATTGGAATCTTAGCTTCTCTGCTGCTACTGATTCCAAACTTTTCTATCAAATTCTTAGCATACTTAGCTTGGCTAATGAACGTTCCATTGGATATCTGCTTTACCTGCAGTCCAAGGAAATAAGTCATCTCCCCCATCATGGACATTTCAAACTTGCTGGTCATCAGCTTGCTGAACTCATCACACATCAGTTTGTTGGGGGAGCCAAAGATGATATCATCCACATATATCTGCACTAAGAGAATATCATCTCCGTCTTCCTTTCTAAACAAGGTTTTGTCTATCTTTCCTTTACTGAATCCACTATCCAGTACGAACTGTGATAGAGTATCATACCAGGCTCTAGGTGCCTGCTTTAGTCCATATAAAGCTTTCTGCAACCTATAAACCTTGTTCCCAATCTCAAATCCTGGTGGCTGTTCCACATAAACCTCTTCTGCCAGGATTCCATTCAGAAACGCTGACTTGACATCCATCTGATATACCTTGAACCCTTTGAAAACAGCGTAGGCCAGAAACAATCTAATGGCTTCTAGTCTTGCCACAGGAGCAAATGTTTCATCATAGTCAATCCCCTCTGACTGTGAATACCCCTGAGCTACTAGCCTTGCCTTGTTTCTTACCACTACATCATTTTCATCCTTTTTATTCTTAAATACCCACTTAGTGCCTATGACCTTCTGATGTTTGGGCCTCTCTACTAGGGTCCAAACTTCTTGTCTTGCAAACTGATTTAGCTCCTCTTGCATAGCTACAATCTAGTTTGGGTCTTCAAGAGCTTCATGGATATTTTTGGGTTCTATCAGAGACACATAACAGCTGAATTGAGCACCCAAGTTTAGCTTTCTTCTGGTCTGAACACCTACACTTGGATCTCCTAGAATCTGTTCAGCTGGGAAGTCAGGCACCTTCTTCTTGCCCCTTTGAGGTGCCATGGTCTGCTCCTCTTGGGTCTTGTCTGATATTCCCCCTTGGTTAGTGTCAAGAGTCAATGTGCCATCACCTGATGCTGATGAGGGCTTATCAGCTGATTTGGGCTCATCATCTGAATCTGAGTCTGATTCTATCCTAGGTACTACTACCTTAATCAGATCTGGCTTATCTGATAGATTCAGCTGATCCACCTCTTCTGCTAGCTTCTCCTTGCTGTACTCATGAAAAGATTCATCAAATACAACATGGGGTGTCTCCTCCACACAGAGAGAGACTTTATTAAAGACTCTATAGGCTTTGCTACTTCCAGAATATCCTAAGAATATTCCTTCAGCAACCTTAGCATCAAAAGTCTTTAACTTAGTCTTTCCATTGTCATGGATGAAACACCTACACCCAAAAGTATGGACAGAGGAAAGGTTAGGAGTTTTACCTTTGTACATTTCATAAGGAGTCTTCCCATGTCTCTTAACTGGTAGACACCTATTTTGGATGAAGCAGGCAGTATTGATGGCTTCTGCCCAAAATCTTTGAGGAGTCTGATATTCAGCTAACATAGTCCTTGCTGCCTCCTTGAGGGTTCTGTTTCTCCTCTCAGCTAACCCATTTTGCTGAGGTGTTCTGGCAGCTGATGTCTCATGCTGAATGCCATTATCCCTGCAATAGTCAGAAACAACAGAGTTAAGAAACTCAGTACCTTTATCACTTCTGATTCTGACTATGCTGAGGTCCAGTTCCTTCTGAATCCTCTTGAACAACTCCAGCATCTTGACCATAGTCTCATTCTTCTTGAACAAGAACACTACCCAAGTGAATCTTGTATAGTCATCAACAATCACCAGTGTGTACTTCCTTCCACTGAAACTAAGGGGTGAGACAGGTCCAAACAAGTTCATATGAAGAAGCTGGAGTGCTTTTGTTGTTGAAGTACTCTGCACATCTTTGAATGAGGCTTTAGTCTGCTTTCCTTTCTGACAGGCATTACACTTCTGCTCAGATGCAAACACCTCATTTGGTAGACCTCTGACTAGACCCTTCCTTGCAACCTTGTTGAGAGTCTTGAAGTTCAGATGACCTAACCTCTTGTGCCAGAGCCAGCTGATCTCAAATGAGCTTTTAGCAACCAAACATGAGTCAGCTGGACAGCTTGCAAAATCTGCAAGATACATATTACCTCTTTTGAGGCAAGTTAGTAGCACCTGCTCATTTAAATCATTAATAACAAGACAAGAGTTCTTAGAGAATCTTACTGAATATCCCTTGTCACAGAATTGGGATACAGACAGAAGATTGTGCATGAGCCCTTCTACATAGTAGACTTCTTCAACACTTGTTCCTTTGATCAGCAGGGTGCCTACTCCTCTAGTGACTCCAAAATTGTTGTCACCGAACACAACTCTAGGCCCATCCAGCGTTACAAAGTTCTGGAGAAGATGCTTCTCGAAGGTCATGTGCTTCGAGCAACCGCTATCAATGTACCAGACATGGCCTTTGGCTTCCCCTCTTTCTATAGGGCTAGAATTAACCTGAAATTAAAACTCAGGTTTTAGGTACCCTATCTTTGGGTCCTGATTGGTTAGTATCGACTTTCTGGATCCACAGGTAAAGATCATCCTTATGAGGTTTAGGAGATCTCAACCTTCTACCATATTTGTCCACAAAAATCATCTCCCTCAGAGGATCTTTTCTGGGGCAATGAGTGATAAAAGCAGGTTTATAGGTGGATTGCTCAAAAGGATAATTTCGGCTTGAGCCTCCGAATGACTCATAAACTTTAGCCGGTGAAGGCTTGCCTATTTTGGTCACATTATAAGTAACCCAGGGCTGAGGTCTGTTTCGCTTGGGTTTACTCTGCTGAGATGACCCAGGCTTATCATTCCTCTGCTGATTCTGCTGAGGTCTCCTTGTCTTAGCTGAGCTATGACTTGGATTCCTCTTCTGATCTTGAGACTTCTGAGCTTTGGACTTATGTTGGTTGTCAGCAGGCTTCTGAGTTTGAGTACTCTTCTGCTCTGTTGAAACCTTTTGATCACCAGCAGACTTCTGAGCTTTGGAGCTCTTCTGTCCAGCTGGGACTTTTTCTGTCCTTCTGCTCTTCTGCCCTTCTGATCCAGATGCAGGCTCAGCTGACCCTTTACCCTTTCGAGGATCCCTAATTAATCCACTGTCACCTTTCTTCTTCTTTTGTGGTTTGGGTTTGGGATAACCAAGACCCCTTTTATCATTCACAGTTTGTGAGGATTCAGCTATTTCAGACACGTCATTCTTTGCCTTAGTCAGCTGATCCACTTTCAGCTGAAGCTGCTGTGAATTTTTGGTTATCAGTTCATTCTGCTTGAAGAGTTCATCGAACTTAGCTGTCAGCAGATTATGTTCGTCACTCAAGACAGTGTTCTCAGAAAGTAGCTTTTCTATCAGCTTCTCCTGTTCTTCACATTTTGCTATTAAGTCAGCAGACTTGTTAGCTTGTGAGTCATAAGATATCACTGGTAGTCTAGCACTTTCCAGATCTTGTCTCAAGCTTGAAACTTCAGCTTTCAGACTTGAGTTCTCCTCTTCCAGCTTAGAACAAACTTTTAAGGAGGATTGGAGATCAGATAACAACTTGTGTATAGCTGACTCCATAGAATAGGTAGAGGAGCAAGATGAGCTATCAGAGGGGGTAGGAGAATTTACCTCTTCTACCTTAGCCATAAGGCAGATATCATCCTCTGATTCAAAATCAGATGAGGACGAGGATGAGCTGATATCCTGCTTCACCTCCTCTGCCAGCAGAGCTCTCTTATCAGCGAACATGCGATCTCTCTTGATCCTCTTCTCTTCTCTTTCCCTTGGGGTAAGCTGAGGACAATCATAACTGAGATGTCCTGGCTTGTTGCAAGTGAAACAAACACCATCTCCTCCTCTTCTGGGACTTGGATCCCTCCTTCTCTCTGGAGACTTATATCTGGTCTCCTGTTCATCCGATGGTCTTCTGGCATCAGATGACTTCTGGTATCTTCTGGAAGAATCACTCTTATTCTTCTTCCAATGAGATCTATACTTCTGAAACTTGTTTGACATTTTGTCAAACTTCTTGGTCAATAAAGCAAGTTGCTCCTTTAAGCTCATGTCCTCTGGAGCAGATGATTTCTCTTGACTATCAGCTGCAGCAGAGAATGCAACATTCTTTGTGGCTGATGAAGTTGGAGTCTCATCTTCTTGATCTTCTTCTTGGATATCGAACTCATGTGCCTTCAGATGAGATAGCAGTGTATGATGACTCATCTCAGATAAATTCTTTGTCTCTTTAATTACTGTCACCTTCACTCTCCATCTAGGAGTAAGAGATCTCAGAATTTTGTTATTAATCTCTTTCTCCGAGTAATCCTTTCCTAAGGAGCTTGCCTTATTCAGTATGTTTGTCAGCCTCATATCTAGCTGATCAATGGTTTCATCAGCTTTCATTTTAAATGTGTCAAAGGTATGTAGGACAGCTTGAAGTTTGTTCTCTTTGATTTGATCTGTCCCTTCACACATCAAGGAGAGTTTCTCCCACATCTCCTTAGCAGTTCTGCACGTCTTGATTTTCTCTATATAGTCTTTGGAGAGTGTCTCAATGATTTCTTTTCTGGCCACTTGATCGAGGTTGAAGAGTTTTCTTTCAGCATCGTTTAGTTCACTCTTCTTCTTTTCTGTCTTCCTTCTTTCACTAATTTCTGCTTCTGGAGTCTTGCCATCACTTATTCCTTCCCAGAAGAACTTGATTGGCCCTTCCTCCAGAACATCTAACATTCGATCATGAATTGCTCCAAGGTGATTCTCCATTCTGAATTTCCAGTAATCATAATCCTCTATGGAGAATTCAGGCAGCTTCCTTATCTTGGATCCACTCTTTTTGTATGAAGACATATCTGCAAATGTTTAGATAAAAGGCACACAGACTTTTCTAAAAATAGATTTTCAGGGATCTGTCCAGGTGACCACTAAGAGCTTTCTCAGGCTGTGGTCTGTTGGACACACAGCTCTGATGCCACTTGTTGGTCCCAAAGGCAGGTTTTAGGGAAGAATACACTTGAACAAGTCTAGAAGGGGGAGGTTGAATAGACTTGTAAGGATTCAAAAACCTTTTTCAATTTTACTGATTGATTCAGAAAATCAGCAGACTATTTGAGGTAGTCTGAATTTTGGAAATAGTGCGCTGTGTATAGTGCGGAAATGTTTATAATGAAAATTTGTTTTTTTGGGTGATGTGCACAGATAAGAACAGAAAGAAATACGAAGAGACACAGGGGTTTATAGTGGTTCGGACCAACTGTCCTACATCCACTCTCCTCAATCCAATTTGGACTTGAGGGGCTCTCCACTAACTCACTTACTCACTTACTTACACAGTTTTGAGAGTACTACTCTCTTTACAACTTGTCAATGCTATAATTGCAATTGACTTCTCACAGCTTCTACAAAGCTTTTACAAAGGATAAGTATGGATGGTGTGTTTTAGCGTAATTGATAAAACTGACAGAGTATTGGCTAGCTTAATGTGCGTGTGAATCCTATAAAAAATTATCACTATTACTCTAATTTATAGGATCAAATAACTAGCCGTTGGGATGGACTAGAAATCTGAGATCCTATAATCTCGTATTCAATCAATCATTGTGATTGATTGATTTTCCTTCTTGATTCCCGTCAGTCTTCGCGATCTTCAATCAATCAAGTTTGTCCCCTTGATTGATTGATCTTCTATACTGGAAATCTTCCTTTTATGTCGCAAGTCAACCCTTAAGATTGATTCCGAAGAATCTGGGCTGAGCACAAAACCTCAGCTGATCTGTCTCCTCAGCTGATGTATTAGTCTGCTGATACTTGGACCTCAGCTGATGTGCAAGTCTGCTGGTGTGCACCTCAGCTGGTCTTCTTGACTTTGTCTGAATAAGTCTTTTATCCATGGTCCTTGTCTTGTCTGCGATGTGCTCTCAGCTGATCAGTTAATCTTCTGATATCAGCTGATCTGCTCTTCAGCTATAGGCTGATGTTAACTTCTCTGATGATCTGCTCTCGATTCTCCAGTGTCAACTGATTAAATCTTCTGTCTTCTAAAATCGGCTAAGTCCACAAGGTCTCAGTTGGTCTTCTCTTCTATGATAGCTTCGGATCTTCTAGGCAGCAAGGTAGATTCCCCCTTACTTGAACCTATCTAATCCTAACTACTCATCAGCTGACTAACATGTTCAGCTGGTCCTATTACAAGCTGATTTGTTTTATATCATCAAAACATCTAACACAGATATCCTAACATTAGGGCACATTGGTGAAAGAGGACTGAATGAACTCTCCAAGAAGAAGGCATTTGGAGATTCAAGAACAATCAAATTGGATTTCTGTGATCACTGTGTGTTGGGAAAATCTAAGAAACACTCTTATGCAAAGGGGAAACATCATACTGATGCTCCTTTGGACTATGTACACTCTGACATCTGGGGGCCATCAAGAACTGAGACTCATGGAAGTGGAAAGTACTTCATGACCATCATAGATGATTTCAGCAGAAAAATGTGGGTGATCATCCTGAAGCAGAAGAGTGAAGCCTTTGGAAAGTTCTGGGAATGGCTCCTTGAACAAGAAAACAAAAGGGGCAGATCCATAAAGCATCTCAGGACTGACAATGGACTTGAGTATGTGTCAGAAGAATTTGAAAATTTCTGCAAGGAAAGAGGCATAACAAGACACAAGACTGTTCCAGCAAACCCTCAACAGAATGAGCTTGCTGAGAGGATGAACAGGACTATTTTGGAGAAGGTCAGGTGTATGCTTTCAGATGCTAAACTACCTAAAGTATTCTGGGGAGAGGCAGTTAATACTGCTTGTTATTTGATAAACAAAACACCCTCATCTGCTGTTGACTTTAAAACCCCAGATGAGCTTTGGTATGGTAGGTTGTCAAATTACAATAATCTGAAGGTGTTTGGTTGCTTAGCCTTTGCTCACATAAGGCAAGATAAACTGGAACCAAGGGCTCTGAGGTGCATCTTCCTGGGATATCCAAAAGGAGTCAAGGGTTATAGGTTGTGGTATCTTGAAGCAGGACACAAGAAGTGCATTATCAGCAGAGATGTGACTTTCAATGAGAAAGTCATGGGATATGGTACATCTGAAAGTTCTCAGGATGCTGAGGACAATCCCATAATCTGACATACACCAGTTCAGGTGGAGCATACAACCAGGATTCAGAATGAAGATTAGGCTCAAGAAAACTCTGATATCAGGAATCCACAAGAAGATCAGCTGAGTGCATCAACAGACAGTGATTCTGAAGATCAAACTGAAAATTCAGATGAGGAGGGTCAAGATTTGAGAAACTACAGTCTGGCTAGAGATAGACATAGGAGAAGCATTCATCCACCAATCAGGTTTGGGCAGGCTGACATGATCTCATATGCCTTATCAGTAGCAGAAGAAGTAGAGTACCAGGAACCTGAAACTTATGTTGATGCAGTGACAAGGAAGGATAAAGATCAGTGGCTTTCAGCTATGAAAGAGGAGTTAAATTCACTTGAAAAGAACCACACATGGGTTCTTGTGAATAGAACAAAAGGGCAGAAGGTTGTCAGCTCAAGATGGATATTCAAGAAAAAGTCTGAAATTGGGTCAGATGGACAGGAGCTGATCAGATACAAGGCAAGGTTAGTTGCAAGGGGATTTACTCAGAGGGAAGGAATAGACTTCAATGAAGTATTTTCACTAGTTGTGAAGCACTGCTCAATAAGGATCTTATTGTCTAAGGTGAATCAGGATGGACTGGAGTTACAATAGCTGGATGTCAAAACTGCATTTCTACATGGAGAGCTTGAAGAAACCATTTATATGCAGCAGCCTGAAGGGTTCATACTATCAGAAAATGAAGGAAAGGTATGTTTGCTGAAGAAGTCATTGTATGGACTTAAGCAAAGCCCAAGGCAGTGGTATAAAAGGTTTGATAGCTTCATGGTGTCTATAGGCTTCAGCAGATGCAAGTTTGATAGCTGTGTGTACTTTGAAAAACAAGGCTCAGAGGTACTGACATATCTATTACTCTATTTGGATGATATGTTAATTGCTAGCAAAAGTCTTGGAAGAATTCAGAAACTGAAGGATAAGGTCAGTTCAACCTTTGACATGAAAGACCTTGGAAGTGCAAAGAGAATTCTGGGTATGGATATTATCAAGAACAAATCAGCTGGAAGGATGTTCTTGTCTCAGCAAGACTACATACTGAAAATCTTAAGAAGATTCAATATGCATGAGTCAAGATCAGTCTCTACTCCTCTTGGACAACACTTCAAACTTACAGCTGATCAGTGTCCCAAGAGTGATTAGGAGAAGTCTCAGATGAACCAGATACCTTATTCAAATGGAGTTGGAAGCATAATGTATGCCATGGTTTGCAGCAGACCTGATATTGCTCATGCAGTGAGCTTTGTCAGCAGGTTTATGGCTAATCCTGGAAAGGCACATTGGGAAGCTTTCAAGTGGATAATGAGATATCTGAAAGGTTCAGCACATCTGGGATTATTATTTGAGAGGACTCAGGATATCAAGCAACCTCTACAAGGTTTTGTAGATTCTGACTATGCTGGAAGCATAGATACAAGAAAATCTCTGACTGGATATGTGTTTAAACTATATGGCACAGCCATCAGTTGGAGGGCTGCATTACAGTCAGTGGTTACACTACCAACCACTGAAGCTGAGTACATTGCAGTAACAGAAGCAGTAAAGGAGGCTATGTGGCTGAAGGGCATTATCAGGGAATTTGGGATCAGGCAAGATGAAGTTACTGTGCAATGTGATAATCAGAGTGCCATTCACTTAGTTAAGCATCAGGTCTTTCATGAAAGATCTAAACATATTGATGTGAGGCTTCACTTTGTGAGAGATGTGGTGGAAAAGAAGGAGATCACAATACATAAAGTATCTACTGATGACAATGCTGCTGATATGCTGACTAAAGTCATACCAAGTTCTAAGTTCAACTGTTGGTCCCTAAAGAAGACTTTGAGTCTCCTTGTTTTGAAAATCAGCTGACTATAAAATCAGCTGAGTGCGCAGTGATCTTAGTGTGCGGAAACGTTTTTAGTTAAATCCTTTTTAATTAGAAAAACCTTTTTAATCTTTCGTGCAGCAAGTAAGAGCAGTAAAATAAAACAAGAAAAACACACAAGATTTATAGTGGTTCGGACCAACTGTCCTACATCCACTCTCCTCAAACTAAATTGGACTTGAGGGGCTATCTACTCACTTACTAACTTCCTTCCTTACAACTTTCCAGAGAAAACTCTCTTACAACTCTTGTTAGTGCACACTTGCATCTAACTTCTAGACTTCTACAAAGTCTTTACAAATGATAAATAAATATGTAGGGTTGTGTGAGTACAAAGAGAATTGTGTAGCGATTCTACTAGTTGATCATGTGTAAAACTTATATAAATCTTCTCTATGGTACTCATATTTATAGGTGTCAAATACTAGCCGTTCCCTATAAATATGTAATCAATCAATCAAAGTGATTGATTGATTCTTGATCTCCAAGTTGATATCTTTCCATCTTGGCTTGATTGATTCTTGATCTCTAGATTGATATATTTCCATCTTGGCTTTGATCTTCAATCTAATTTGACTTGATTGATTGCCTATGATTCTGGAAATCATGTTGCTGTGATCTTGTCCCCTTGACATGATTGACTTTCTATAAATAGATCTTCTATGCAACAGCTTCAGACGACCTCAGCTGCTGTTGGTGGTCCTCGTCTGATATGTTCAGGGCTCAGCTGGTATGTTGAGTCATAGCTGTCCTGAACGTGTCTCAACTGATCTGGGTGCTCCTCTGCTGATTTTGTCCTCGTCTGATTTTGGTACCTCAGCTGGTCTGACATCAGCTGACCTGGACCTCAGCTGATCTAACCTCAGCTGATCTGACATCAGCTGACCTGACATCAGCTGATATCTAGCACCTCAGCTGGCCTTCACCTGAGCTGACCATCCTTAGCTGATCTGACCTCAGCTGATCAGCTGACCTCCCATGATCATCTGGTTTTAATGGCATCAAAACATAAGGGATTTCCCAACAATTTCCCCCTTTTTGATGATATTAAAACCTAAGGAAGATTGATCTTTCTCCAATCAGCTGATGTTCCCCCTTACACAAATCTCAGCTGATTTTCCACCTAAGTGTAGGCCTTCCCCCTTATTTGGGTAGATGTTTGCATTTGGATCAGTTCTTCACACTCAGCTCATCTGATTTGATCATCTTCTCATCTGATATCAGCTTTTTGTCTGATCTCCTGAGCTGGTGTGTACCTGAAAATAAAATCAGGCAATAGGTACCCTACTGGGTCCTGGAGGGTCAGGAGGCAGTTCTTTAGGGATCCATAGGAATAGGTCATCCTTATGAGGCTTAGGAGACCTTATCCATCTCCCATATTTATCAACAAAGACAATCTCCTTCAGAGGGTTTCTCTTAGGAGGATGCCTTAGAACACCAGGTCTTGTGATCTGATTATAAGGGTACGTCCTGCTAGAGCCTTTGAATGACTCATAGACAACAGCCTTAGCTGATTGTGCAGGTTTGGGTGGTACTTTAAATGTAACAGAGGGTGGAGAAGGGTTCTGCTTGGACTTGCCCTTCTGGGATGGTCCAGGCTGATTCCTCCTCATCTTATTTTTCCCTTTTTCCTTATTATCAGCTCCTTGAGCCTGTACCTTTTTCTTCCCTTTAGAGGACTTAGGAAAGCCAACACCTCTTTTGTCATGCTCTTGTTGAGAGGAAGCAGCTATAGATGACATTGCATTATGTGCATTGGTCAGCTGATCCAATTTCAACTTGAGCTGATCCTCATTTTCTTTGGTCTGTATATGTTGTTTAAAGAGTTCATCGAACTTAGCCTTTAATAGCTTGTGTTCCTCTTCCAACCCAAGATTTTCAGCCAGCAGCGTAGCTACCAACTGTTCCTGTTCCTCACATTTGACTCTTAAGTCTTCTGACTCTTGAGTCTGTGAGGAAGTAGGTTCAACTGATTGTTCAGCCAACTGACCTTTTGCGAGGGTCAGCTGAGAGACTTCAGCTTTTAGCCTTGAGTTCTCCTCTTCTAGTTTAGCACAGACACTTAGAGAGGATTGGTGATCTAAGAGCAGCTTTTGCATCTCAGACTCCAAAGAATGGGTAGAAGAGCAAGATGAGCTAACAGAGGGGGTTTCAACTTCTACCTCTTCTGTGTCTGCCATGAGACAAAAATCCTCTGATGATGGTGAATCAGCAGTGGAGATGTATTCCTCAAAATCTTGAATAATCTTGTTCATCTCCTCTTCAAAGTTCACACCAAAGTTGTAAGACATGATTCCTGCAAACTGTGTTAGGAGAAATAACACACAAGGATTTTTCAAAAAGGATTTAGATCTGCCCTGGTGACCACCTAAAGCTTCTCAGGCTGTGGCCGTTAGGACACACAGCTCTGATACCACTTGTTGGTCCTTAAAGAAGACTTCGAGTCTCCTTGTTTTGAAAATCAGCTGAGTGCGCAGTGATCTTAGTGTGCGAAAACATTTTTAGTTAAATCCTTTTTAATTAGAAAAACCTTTTTAATCTTTCGTGCAGCAAGTAAGAGCAGTAAAATAAAACAAGAAAAACACACAAGATTTATAGTGGTTCGAACCAACTGTCCTACATCCACTCTCCTCAAACCAAATTGGACTTGAGGGGCTATCTACTCACTTACTAACTTCCTTCCTTACAACTTTCAAGAGAAAACTCTCTTACAACTCTTGTTAGTGCACACTTGCATCTAACTTCTAGACTTCTACAAAGTCTTTACAAATGATAAATAAATATGTAGGGTTGTGTGAGTACAAAGAGAATTGTGTAGCGATTCTACTAGTTGATCATGTGTAAAACTTATATAAATCTTCTCTATGGTACTCATATTTATAGGTGTCAAATACTAGCCGTTAGAGTTGACTAGAATTTGAAATCCCTATAAATATGTAATCAATCAATCAAAGTGATTGATTGAGTCTTGATCTCCAAGTTGATATCTTTCCATCTTGGCTTGATTGATTCTTGATCTCTAGATTGATATCTTTCCATCTTGGCTTTGATCTTCAATCTAATTTGACTTGATTGATTGCCTATGATTCTGGAAATCATGTTGATGTGATCTTGTCCCCTTGACATGATTGACTTTCTATAAATAGATCTTCTATGCAACAGCTTCAGACGACCTCAGCTGCTGTTGGTGGTCCTCGTCTGATATGTTCAGGGCTCAGCTGGTATGTTGAGTCATAGCTGTCCTGAACGTGTCTCAGCTGATCTGGGTGCTCCTCTGCTGATTTTGTCCTCGTCTGATTTCGGCACCTCAGCTGGTCTGACATCAGCTGATCTAGACCTCAGCTGATCAAATCTCAGCTGATCTGACATCAGCTGACCTGACATCAGCTGATATCTAGCACCTCAGCTGGCCTTCACCTAAGCTGACCATCCTTAGCTGATCTGACCTCAGCTGATCAGCTGACCTCCCATGATCATCTGGTTTTAATGGCATCAAAACATAAGGGATTTCCCAACATCAACTACTGTTTGGAGCTGGTTAAGGTACAGTCATGGGATGTACCTTAATTCTACTGTGATGAGACGGTTAGGTGGAGGCATCTCACTTACTTTGAGGTGGAAAATTGTTATGGGTGCAAAGAAAGTGAAATAAACTCAGATGAGCAAGTACTGCTGATTAACTGAACATTATACTAAAGTCAACTGATAGGTCTGCTGATGGTTAGTCATCTGGTAAGGTCAGCTGAGATCGTTTGAGAAGTCTACTAAAAGTCATCTGGGATATCAGCGGAGTCAGCTGAGGAGGTCAGCTGATGGTAGTCAGCTGAGGTGGTCAGCTGAGGAGGTCAGCTGATGGTGATCAGCTGAGGAAGTCAGCTGATGGTGGTCAGCTGATGGAGTCTCCTGAGTAGTCAGGATGATCAGTCAGGATAGTCCGGATGATGATCAGGTCAGCTGGTCAGGTCAGGATGAAGGTCTACTGATGATATCAGCTGAGTACTCAGACTCAGTTGAGGACATATCACATCATCAAACAAGACAAGGAAGGAGCATACTGACTCCAAATTCAGGAATTAACTCAGGATCAGTTACGAAGTGGTTTAAACTTCCAAGCTGGACAACGGGAGATCAGTTTAACAGAATTTAAACTGAAAATCGTTGGGCTCTGACAGTTATTCATTTTCGGTTGCAACTGTAGCAGTTTTCTTGTTAGGTGGTTACGATCACTAGCATTAATTAGGGATTTCATTCTCCTATATATACACACACATATGTATAGAGGAACAGAACACAGTACATACTTGTGAGATCCATATCACTTGTAAATTGTATTTTCTCCATTGATTAGTGAGAGAGGTGCCCTCATCCGTGGACGTAGATCATTTCTGATCGAACCACGTAAATCTTGGGGTTCTTCAATTTTCTTATTCCAATTGATTTCAAACAATCATTGTTGACTCAACATGATATAATTGCAAAATAGACTAGCACTAATTTCATGTTACAATTTACCCCAATAATGGATCCCATAAGTCCGATCTCTCTCTTTCCCCACACCTTTTCTCCCTCTCTCTCTCATAAAATGAGGATATAAAATTCAAAACACACATATATATATGAGGAATACTCACATGAAACGTTTCACGTCGTGAAACGAGTAAATTTAAAAAAAATTACGGATCCTACCGGGTCGGGTCGGATTTGGTGTTTTTTTTAAAAAATAATTCACAACTATGATTCCAAATTTTTTCGCTCACAGTTATGTTACTATTTAGCCAAATGCATGTTACTAACAAGCAAATTGTGTGTTACAATTAGATTAAATGTTGTTTTTTTTACATATATTCATTTATTGAATGATATATATCTCATCAGTTGTATGATTATAAACATGTGTATAGATCAATTGATTTCTAGTAAGTGGCTGAGTATATAACAAGTAGAAGATTGTCACAATGAATAACTTCCTTTAGTTAACTCCTTAAGCTCTGCAACCAGCTATGATACACGAATTCTTCTAAAAATACTATAATGCAGTATCGGATTCGCACCCGCACCCTAAAAAGGGTAAGATTCTTGAATTCTCGTGTCAGATTCTCCACGTGGCGAATCCAGCTAACGGATTCTCGAATCCACTGCACGAATCCTATTTATAAGAATTAAATATATTATTTAAATTGAATTTTATTATTTTGTATAAGTTAAATTGATAGTGTGACACTCTTCTTAGATTGAATTTACTACTATAATTTATGTATTGAACTAATGTAACTCGAATTGATTTTTTTTTTTACATAATTATATTGTATTATTGAATATACTCAAATTTTAGGTGATAAAAAATATATGTGTTTTATAATTAATTTATAAAAAATATTTTTTTTAGATATTATATATAATAAAATATAAATAAATAGACGTATCCTTAACGAATCGCACCCTATTTTTTTAAAAAACTCGTATCCTCGAACTCGTATCGTATCGCACCGTCATCTGCATTCCGCACCCGTGCAACATAGGCAACCAGTAACAAAATTGTTGTCTCATGAATGGAGATGATTATTAAAGGGAAAGTTATCCTAGAATCTGTAATTCTAACCGCGACGGTGGTAGTAAGTCTGACTTTATACACATTCTGGGCTGCAAGGAGAGGATATGATTTCTTAATATGTGTTACTCAATGTATAAATTTATGTTACTAAATAAACATATCTATGTTACTATTCAAACTGTGTTACTAAATGAACATATACATGTTACTATTAAAATATGTTACTTTATTAATATATGTATGTTACTATATAAAAGACTTGGTGTTACTTTTTAAAAAAAGATAAAAATATGTTACAGAATTCAATATATATGCATAATTAAAAGAACAACACATTGAAAAAACCTTACAGAAAATTATGTTACTAAATGAAGAAGTATATGTTACTAAATGAACATATCTATGTTACTATTCAAACTGTGTTACTAAATGAACATATGCATGTTACTATTAAAATATGTTACTTTATTAACATATGTATGTTACTATATAAAAAACTTGGTGTTACTTTTTTAAAATAGTTAAAAATATGTTACTAAATGAAAATGTAATGTTTTTTTTTCTTATAATAACACACATTTTGCTCTTACATTGAATGAAAAAAATGTTATTTTTACAAAAACAAGTGATATATATTTAAAAAAACAACATTTGGTCTAATTGTAACATACATTTTGCCTTAAAGTAACATATCAGGGAGCGAAAAATCTGGAATCATAGTTGCGAATTTTTTTTAAAGAAAAAGACCAAATCCGACCCGACCCGATAGGATCCGCGAATTTTTTAAATTTACGTGAAACATTTCATATAATTTTTTGTCTATATATATAAAACCTAGCTCTTTCCTTCTTTCTCTAAAGTCTATCACCGCCACCGCCGTCAATTCTAAGTCATTTCTCTCTTTCTTTCTGCCCCTGAACCGGATGCCACCGCCATGGCTAGGACGTCTAGCAACAAGCCCTGCCGCTGCCGCCTCTTCCACATTGGAAATCTCACTGAAGATGATGGTGATGAGTCACTGGAGAAGATAGGGTTCAAACTTTTAAATAATTTAATATCATTTAATCATTCTAGTATTCAAACTTTTTTGTGTTTGGGTTGGGGTTTTCAGGGGTTCTTGGTTATAGGAAAAAATGAGGTTAACACTAATTTTGTGTATATAGATTTTTAGGAGATATTGGTTCTGAATTTTTCATGGGCAAGATGGGTTTGTGCTAATTTTATCGGTTGCTAAAGAAGTTTTGATCTAGTTCTGTAAATTAAAAATAGTGGGAAAGAAATTTGTTGTTTTTAAGCTTCTCTGGAAGAATATTGAAGTTAATATCCATTTAGTTTTCAACGTCAATATTCATTTGTATTTGTTCAAGAAATTGTCTTATATTTTGGAGATAAGTTATTCTTAGCGCTTGCAAATTCTTGAATATGAAAGAATAACTGAATTTTCTTGCTTAGTGATGCAGCAAGAACCTGAAATGTAAACACAAGAACGTGTGAGAATAAACCCTAGAATAATAATATAAAAAATTGTTGTTCAACAAGGATAATTGAAAATATAAATACTAGAGTTCGGGCAAAACATGGCTCAAGTCCGAAACTTAAATCCTAATTAGTAAAAGTCCAATTAAAAACATAAATAAATAAGTAAATAAATTAAATAATTGGCAATCTCTTCTTTATCATTCTTCTCTATTAGAATAATTCATCATCGAATCATGATCGATCTCTTATCCATATACATATGGGATCAAGTGCTTGATATTGAAAATGTTAGAGGTGTGGAGATCAGCAGGGAGGTAAAGGCGGTAGGCATTAGGGGTTTATCTTATTGATAATCTCAACAAGTATAACCTTTCTCGATGCAAACTTCTTATATTAGTAAGCAGGAAAGCGATCCTTGGAGAGAATCGCTCACATAAGGTCTCCCATCAAGCTCCTCGTGGTTCCGCTTGGAATCGACATAAGTTTTATAGCGCGCATTACTCTCAAGGAGGCAAGCATGGGTGGAGGCATGAATGTTCTGAATGTCACCCCAAAAAGAAGCCAACCCGATCGTCTATGTGCTCACCAAATGACAACTACATGTGGTCTACGGGCCCCCGGGGAACACGGATGTAAATGATACAAAAATGGTAGAAGTTAATATTGCGGTTAATGGCAGATTTGTGAGCAAATTCAGCCTGACTCAATTTACGCACCAAATCTTTTGTTATCACTGACTAAACATTGAAGAAGATCACCTAAAAGATCGATTCACCACCTCTGAGGGTGGTAAGCACTACTAAAGTGAAGCACATTAATACACGTCAATCTGTCATGCACCATAAAGTGCAACAAAAGTGGTTAAGGAAAAGGGTATGCCAATCTAGGACAATAGAGCTTGGAAAACTATGAAGACGATACACATCCCAATAATATAGTTATGCCACATGCACAACATCTGGTGTACGCTTGCATGAGATAAAATTAATACACCATCTTGCTAAATAGATCAACCACAATAAAGATTGAATCAAAGCCCCTCTGAGTATATTATAACCAAGAACAAAATACATGCTAATCGTAAGCCATGAGCCACTAGGAATAGGCTACGGGCGGTAAAGGTCTGCATTTATAGTTGTCCCTTTAGAGAGTTGATAAGTATGACACTGCTCTATGAATCTATACACCCGCTTCAAAGAACACCAAAAAAATTGCTCTTCCAAGAGGCCATTAGTAGGTCCTTTCCCACGTGACCAATGCTATGGAGCTCATGAATGAGCCGAAGGCACAAACTACAATCCGATGCAGAACCCATTTCCTAGAAATAGGAAGTCATCCATAGAGATGAACTTGGATGAGTTGCTCTCACTGATGCAGGCTAAGACGCGTGAGAAAAATTGGCCTGGGCCATAAAGAGTAGTAAACTCATCATACCCGGGATAGAAACCCGCATATCGGTAAATAGGATAGAACGACTACTGAGGGCATCAATCACCCTCTTCAAGGTGCTCGACTTATGGCGTATCACGAAGTTGAACTATTGGAGGTAAGCAACTTAAGATGCATGATGGGATGACATATTATCCTAGTTGGCAAGGGACATCAAAGAATTGTGATTAGTGAACAAACAAACTCACGCTGATAAATATAATGACACCAATTTCGCACTACCTAGACTATAGCGTAAAACTCAACATCATAAGCATAATAACTAGAGTGAAGGCCAGATAGTTTCTCACTGAAATAAGCCATGGGACGGCTCTCCAAACTGAGAATGGGGCCGATGCCACCTTAGAGGGATTAGAATAAAGTTCGAATGGAAATCGAAGTTAGGGAGTAGAAGTATTCATTGTAAGTGAATGCATCGACAACTTCTGATGTCCATGTGAAAACCTTAATCAACATGCAAATAGTGATTGGGTGCCATGATCGAGTTGAAATGAGAGATATAATGCCTGCAAAAGAAAGTCAAACCATGGAAACTCAGCAAATTTATTAAAATATAGATCATTTCAAAACATATTATCAAAATAAGGAAAAAATAATGTTATTAGCAAAATAAAACCAATCGGTATCTTGAGTACTGATTGGTGATGTGGCAATGCTTACAATTCCTTTGTCTTGATCGTGGAGCCAGTCGATAATGGGATTACCGACTAGAGGGAACAAAAGCACATAGGTTTCACATTACGATATAGAGAGAGATGACGTTCTCCTTTTAAATGAACATAAAAAATATAGATACCAGACTATAACATATTCATAAACGCACTCCTTCAATCTTTTTCAATATACTGATATATATATATATATATATATATATATATATAGAGAGAGAGAGAGAGAGAAGGTATATATGGAGGAAGAAAATATTTATGCATATGCACAAAAAGATGAATATATACATATATGTATGTAAGCACAAGAAATGAATATATGTAGAAAGAAAGGGTTAACTGAAGATGAAAGGGATTGGTTTCGTAATTCATATATATATATATATTGGCTTCAAAAAATATATATGTAAAATTCTCGACAGATAATATTTTTGGCTTAAAAAATATACGTGTAAAATTAATTTGTAAGTGATTTTTATAAATGAATCGGATTATAAGATAATCTATTAATAATTAATTCTATAAAAATTTGTAGTTAATTTACTTTTTAAAGTACTTCTTAAAATTTAAATTATTTAAATTTTTTTTATTTTCATCAATTCCTAAAAAATAGCACCACTTTGTTCGGAACATTAACTTCCTCTATTAAAATGCAATTAATTTAAAATTATGATTTATCATACTTGCTTGGTCAAATTGAATTGACAAATAAAAAAAATTGAAAATTATTTTACAATTGAATTAAAAAGTCTAAATCTAAATATAATATATATATATAATTATGACTATTTGAATATATTTTTTAGACTATTTAATTTTTTTACTACTGAAAAATACTTAAAAATATATATTATTCTATTAAGAAATATTTTTAAAATTGTAGTCATGTACTCGGTCTCCCAACTAACCCACGTAATTGAGCTATTGTTCGGCACAATATGCAGTGGGGAGAGAGGATTTACAGCGGATTAAATAAAGAGGATTATGGTTTATTTGTTTATTCTTGCTTAACTTCCATGAACCAAAGGCAATCAAAAGTGGAACCATACCAATATTTGCAACACAATTCCTCTTGACACAAGAATTGCTAGCATAGAAAGAGAGTTTCCACGTTGCTGCCCACGCTATTGGGAATGATTCTTGAAATCACCAGTAGAATGTTTCCTCCAGTCGGTATTACAAAAACCAAATGGCACGACATTTGACACAATACATTTTATGGGACATAATAGGTTGACACATCGCTAGTCGGTAACTATATTACCGACTGTTTCTATTTCCATAATTCCATCCAGTTTATCTCTATTTCACTGACTCCATCTCAAAATATCACTAGACAAATAAATTTGCCTGGAAACTCCGGATGGCCGTGATGGTGGAGGGGTTAGCCAATCTCTAATAATTGTGACCTTGGAATCATCGACAAAAAATCTTGCAGCTGAAATATAGAATTCCAGAAATATAATAGAAGTAACAAAGAAGACACACTTATAGAAAGCCGCATAAAATTTCTTCACTCAGAGAATGAGAAGTACCTATCGTAGAGCAAAATATCAGTTAAATAAATAACAGCACACACGCCAATAAGAGGGAAGAGGGTCTAATTTATGAGCGCATAAAAGTGCTCGGCGCATTATAGAGGCCAAAAAGCATGACCAACCAATCAAAGAGTCTCTCTCTCACTCTCGTGTTGAAGGTTATTTTCCACTCATTATTGGGTCAAATTCAAATCTAGTGGTATCTACTATGTAGATCAAGTTTCAAAAATACTGTGGACCCACTGAGCTGGTCAAGTAGGCCATCTAAGTGGGGTATAGGAAATTTATAATAAATTGTAATCTTATTGATGGTCGAACTGTTAATGCACATATGCCACGTGCCATTCTTTTTCTATATGAGAAGATTCAATACTGCACAAGGACTTAGGCTTTGATGGACCAAGCCACAAGTCAAGGCCTCCACCTGAAGTCAAAGTTTGACATGCTCGGGTGGACTCATATGGTAATGAGACCAATTGGAAAGTGGAGCCCCAGGTACAAGGTTGATTTAATGATGGATATCCCTCAGAGGAGGTAAGGATGCAGAGAGCTTGGTAGGAAAAACATCAGAAAAGTCATCCAAAAGGGACATGGCTAGTGGGTGTGTGTCGAAATTAAGATGTTGTAATATAATGGGCAATCAGTAGAAACACTAGAGAGCCCTCAGCTAACTACTCCTTTTAAAGGCGCCAGGCGATAGGAGTGAAACCAGAGGTACTACTGTGGGGACAGACGTATGGTGGAACGAATAATGCAAACAAATTTAGTTCCATCCATCATAAATGAGTAAGTATTCAGAAAATTGTAATGCACAACATGTCTATCAAACTACTACTAATGCCCTAACAATTAGTGACACACATCCATAAAAACCACATCACACCAGATAAAATCAGAAGAAATACCTCCTACAGAAAAATTTACATCAATACGGTCAGTAGCAATAACTTTAGTATCATAGTTCAACCATGCAAGAATATACTGACTGGGATGAGATGATGGAACAAGTAACAATTTTTTAACAACATCATTAAAAATAATATTTTCGCAAGCACCAAAATCGATGATAAACTTAAAGACTTTGCCTTTGACCATAAAAGTTGAGTTAAAGATGCAGTTATATTGATCGAAAACTGAATTAACTTTGTACGCGCATAATGAACACCGTAGCACGAGTAGAGACTCGTAGTCTCCTTGCAAGTTAATTTTAGAAGCCTCCTTCATTGAGGATGTGTCAAGCATTGGAGGATGGTCAAAGAGATCATCCAAATCACCCATCAGTAGAAGTGCTTGGGAACCTCTAGGATGTAGGCCAGAGTTCATGCGATGGCCTTGATCGCCACAATTGAAACAACAGCCCTGGAAAAATTAGGTCATGGTCCTTGGACATTGTTGTTGGGCCGACACTGGGGTGGGTTTGGTTGACAGCAAGTTGGGCAGAGGGGGTAGTGGTGGACAATAATTGGTGATGAGAGACAAGGATGTGCACCATATGTATTGTGCTTCCATGTCCAGAACATGGTGGTGAGTGTCGGCGAAGGTGGTGGGGCACGATAGGTTAATGGCATCTTGAAACCCTAGTCGCAAGCCACCCACATATCGCTAGAGCAATTGAGAGAGGCTTTCACGGCTGTTGATTAGGGTCATAATTGCATGTTTTTGCATCCATTTCTATATGGTTTTGATGTGCTTATGTTCATATTTGACCCTAAAATGCTATACTTTGTGCATTTAACCCTTTTTGACTAGAAAGTTGTGTTTTGTAGTGAAAATGAGCAAAATCGTCAGAAGATGAGCAAGTTCGTAAAAGTTCAGAAAATGTGAGTTGATCCAATGGAGGCAAATGATATACCATGTCTAAGATTTTGAAGAGAGGGTCGCAACGGAAAAAGAATCGAGTAAATCAGAGCTCTAGAACTCAAGATATGAAGAAAATAAGGAAGTCGAGGATCGATCGGACGTGTCGAAGCTTGGTTCGTGTGCCGACTAGCTGGGCTCGTGCGATGACGAGCCGAATTCATGCACAAAGTCTCTGGTTCGGGCGCTGACGAGCGAACGAGTGCTCACACGAGCTAGATTCATGTGGCTGCCTGTTGGCATTCGTGCGAAGACTCGGCTGGGCCCAATTTCGAGGGCTGTTTCATCTTTTTGCGCGTTTAATGAAGGGAATTTTGGACTAAACATTATGGGCACTATAAATACTCTAAGGATCAGATTCTCAAGGCATCTAAGACATAATTCAAGTGATTAGTTAGTTCTTAGATTAGATGAGAGAGAGAGAGAGGTAGTTACTAATTGGGTTCTTAAGATTTCTTCTTACGATTTCTTCAATTATTTTCGATCTACCGTACGGATTGTCAATCCGATAGTTCTTGCAATCTCTCCACACCAAGAGCTATATTTTGACCGATTGTTTTGTAATTTTCATTGCCGGATTGCTAGCTAGATAGGTTTTGGAGGTAAATTGTATCTTTCCAATTTTCATTGTAATAGGTAATTTTCTACATTCCTTTACATTTCTTGCATAATGATGATTGTTACTAGCTTAATTATTATTATGTTTACCAAATTAGCCATGGGCTAGTTCCTTTATGTGTTGGTGTATGACTCCATGGAGTAATGTGGTGATCATGTTGATCTTTTGAATGCTATGAGTTGTTGTATGATCAATTCTCTACATTGATGGATTTTATAAATGTTTGGTATGCATAATTGATTCCTAGGGCCATTAGGGAGTTAGTCTCATACGAGAGTAGGGCTATTTTCCTAAATCTTCTTGCAATTAGGCCAATGCATGCTAAGTGTTTGATTAAATTCCTAAGATAGTGAGAATTATCTATAGTGAATTGGAAGAATAATTAGAGGCTCTAATGTGTATCTAGGGAGACCTTTTGCATGTTAAGAGTGGTTAGCCGATTGATTGTACAATACCTCATTGCATGATTAAGTGACACTTCACCATGTGAAACATAGGATAATACACTAGCACATATCTCTCACATTTGCTCACTTTGCAACCCGAGGTGATAGGTAGTTTACTTCTTTTACGCATTAGTAGACATTAGATACCTTTCCCCTTTATTGCTTTGTTTGTTTTCCAATTGAAACAACAATTTTCCTTACAAGACCCCATCTCCCTGTGTTCGATAAATATTAAACTTGGTCAACTTGCCATGACGATATAGCGATCACGTACACTTGCGTGTGGACACATTTTTTACTAATTAAGTTTTTGGCGCCGTTGCCGGGGAGACGACTATTTTGTTTGGTTGTTTTTTGTTTCTTTTATTTTCGATTGGTTATTACTGTGAGAGTTTGATACTTGTTTCTTTGTAGGTATATGCACACAAGGAGTCAAGGGGAAGATCTATTACCCTTTGATTTAGACCTTGAAACGAGCCTACGAAGAAGAAGAAGAGAAGCTAGATTGAATCAAGAGAACATGGAGAATAATATGAATGAAGCTCGAGATGAAATTAGAGAAGAAGAACCATTGAGAGGACAAATGCATCAAGGAGAAGATCACTTGGCTCAAAGGGATGTTCCACCCCAACCACAACCTATACCACATCATTACCAACCTTATCCACCACCAAATCAACCTTACTATCCACCTCAATATCCCAACTACCAAAACTATCCAATAAACCAACCATACTAACCACCAACACCACATAACTATCCTTACTATCCATACCCACCACAACCTCAAAACCATGAACCATTGCTGCGTGACTACTTTGAGCCGAGGGTTAATGAGCAATATGATGGAATCGAGAGACCACTAATAGATGCTGAAAAGTTTGAGCTTAATACGAATCTCTTGAAGTTGTTAAAAGAATCTCCTTTTGAAGGATCGAGTGATCGAGAAGATCCAAACGCTCACCTTAATAACTTCATGGAGATATGTGACACGATCAAGTATAAAGGGATGTCGGATAGCGAGAAAAAGTTCCGATTCTTCAATTTTACTTTGACTGGGAGAGCTAAAGCATGGATTCGATCTATGAATCCGAAAGCAGCTACATGGGAGGAGTTGAGCTCCCAATTTCTCAAGAAATTTTACCCTCCATCAAAGATGCTAAAGGCGAGTGAAGAGATAAAGAATTTTCGACAAAAGGCGAGAGAAACCATATCTAGTGCATGGGAGAGGTACCAAACCTTGTTGCTTACTTGTCCTCAACATGGTTTGAGGGATGAAGACATTCTTTTGACATTTACCATAGGATTGCATGAAGGAGACAAGAATTACTTAAATTCTTGTGCTGGAGGCTCGGTTTGGACAAAGACCGTTCATCAAGTTAACGAGATCATTGAAAATATAGCTGCAAATGATGCTTTTCAAAGAGAGTCCAATAGTGGAACGGGTGATCGAGTTGCACTTCTTGAGGAAAACATGAAAAATGTGTTGAACTTAGTTTATGGAGGCCAAAACCAAAACCAAGCTCCAACTCCTATGCAAGTAAGTGTTATCGAAAGTATTCCTCCTCCTACTACCTCTACTCAAGAAGAAGTGAATTACATGGGTCGTCCTCAATACAATAATTCTTTTCCAAGTAATTAAAGGCCATCATATGTTGTTCCACCTTTTAGACAACAAGGGGGTCCGTATCCGAATCAAGGAAATTCTTCCGACAATCCTCCCTACAACCCTAATAGAAGGCACGAGAACTTTTCATATTCCAATCCTAAGGGGGCAATCCAATTGCCACCCGGGATTGATCCGGGGTCAAAGCCGCCTAATAATGAGGGTAAGGGGAGCATTGAAGACACCTTGGCATTGATTTTGAAGAAGATTGACAATTTTGAAGGGGAATTTAGAAAGATGAATAGTGAAATGAACAAAAAGGTTGATCACTTGTACTCTACACAAGCAAGTCAAATTAAGAGCTTGGAATATCAACTTGGGCAAATTGCTTCTTATTTGAGTCCACAAGTCAACAAGGGTAAGTTCCCTTCTACCACCGAAATTAATCCTCGTGAGCATTGTAATTCAATAATATGTGTAGAGGTTGCAAAGGAGGTGGTAGGGAATGATCCTTTGAAATTGTTTCATAACAAGATAGTGGAGGAAGCATTTTGTTGTGAGAATGTGAAATTGGAGAAGAGTGTTGAGAAAGTCTTGGGGGTAGAGAAAATGGTGATGGAAAAAGAGAAGGAAGTTGAAGGGGTAGGTAAAATAGGGGGTGTGGAAAGAAAGGTTGAAGAAGGGAAAGTGGAAAAGGAGGTGAAGGTGGAAATTTCAAAAGGGTTGAAAGATAAACTTGATGATCGATTCAAAAAGTTCTTTGAACTTTTCAAAAAGTTGTACTCAAAGATGCCTTTTCATGAAGCTATTAAGCAAATGCCAAATTATACAAGGTTTTTTAGAGATGCTATGGCAAAGAAGAAGAAAGATAATGAACCGGAAATGGTCAAGCTCACTCGAGAGAGTAGTGAGTTGATACGAAATCATCTACCACAAAAGCTTAGAGATCCAGGGAGTTTTACATTGAATTGCCATATTAAAGAAAGTAAGAAGATGAAGGCCTTGTGTGATTTAGGTGCAAGCGTGAATATGATGCCACTCTCTATGGCCAAAAGGTTGGGCTTGCATGACTTGAAGCCAACGAAAATGAGTTTGCAAATGGCCGATAGTTCTAAAATGAGACCAAGTGGAGTGATAGATGATGTGGTCGTTCATGTGGGTAAGTTTGTTTATCCCGTTGACTTTGTTGTGCTAGAAATTGAGGAAGATGTTGAGAGTCCTATCATTTTTGGGAGACCTTTTCTTGCTACATCGGATGCTTTGATTAATATCAAGCGAGGAGAGGTTACTCTAGGAATGAATGGTGAAAAAGCTACTTTTTCAATCCATAGTAATTCCAAGAGTTCCCCAAAGAAGATAGGAGGAGAGGTGAGCAAAGTTATACGAGATGATGAAGAGTTAATTGCGAATAATTTTGATCTTAAGAGTGAGTTTAGTGTTGATGATCCTTTTGAAAAGAGAAAAAAAGTGAATGAAGATAAGGGGGTGAAACAAGTGGTATAAAGAAAGTGGTGAAGAATGGATGTTTTTGGAGAAGAAAATTGAGTGATGTAAGTCACTCAACTCTTATTGATTTTGATGTTCCTTGAGCTTTATTGCGTCCGGCTAGGGGACGTTAAATCCAAGTGCTAGGTGGGAGGCAACCCACCCAAATATCCTTTTTCGTATCCTTTATTTTTGTTGTTGTGTTAGTTTTGCTTTTTGATTTTAGGGATAGAAGCTTGAATGCTATTTTAGCCCATTGATTTTGTGCATTGATTGCTCTATGTGGATTTTGTGCTATTTTGTGCAAAGAATAGATTTGAGGAGCATATTTTGCTTAAAGGATTGGATATATTCTTGGTTTAGGAGTTGATATGAAGTGTGAATGGTTTATTGAGCTTGAATTTCTTGATTAATCACTCTTTCCAAACTTTATTAGGATTCTTGATCCGAAAAAGTTTGGGGGGTGTGATTCGTGATTAATTGTTCATTTTCTTGATTAATTTGATGATGTTCAATGACCATTAATATTTTATGAGGAGTTTTAAGTTGTGTTGTGTAGGAAAATGGAAGAAAATTGCTTGAAAAATGTGTAAAAGGAAGAAAATTCGAAGTGGTCCAAGAAGCCTCGGATTCGTGCACCAAAGGCCTGGATTCGTGCGCCCACAAGCTCGATTCGTGCGACAGTCCACTGGTTCGGTCGCTGAGGACCGCACGAGTGCTCGCACGAGCCCGGTTCTTTCGGCCAGCAGCACCGGTTCGTGAGGACGTGTCTTGGATTCCGGTTTTGACCAATTTTGGTCCAACTTCGACCACACTTCCCTAGGTTTGTCCACTCACTCTTTACACTTAATTCCCACTTATTTCACACACAAACACACACTTCTCACTTCACTCTTGCACTCCATTCTCTCTAAAAACCAAGAAGAAGAAGGTAGAGGAAAAATTTTATTTCTCAAGCTCTTCAATTTCTTTCATCAATTCCTTCCAAAGGTATGTTCTTCTAACTCTACTTTTTCTATTTCTTGAAATTTTATTGAAATTCCATGGTAGCATTGTCTAGAATTAGAAATTCAAATTTTATGGTTCTTGAGCTTAAATTGGGGCTTTTTTATTCTAGCTTATTTTTTAGCAATTGATGATAGAATAATGCTTTATTGATGATGGGTAATCCATTGGGAACCCAATTGCATGCCAATTTTGTGAATTTTGAACTTAATTGAGGATTGAAATTTTGGGGTTGGCATAGTGACGAATTTTGGGAAATTTTATGCTAAATTTTGATTGTCATGATAATGTTGTGCTAGTTGTTAATGTGTATGAATATATTGATGCTAGGATGAGTTAATGATGTTAATTCACCTATGATTTTCGTTTACTTGAAGTTTCATTGATAAATGACAATCGGCATGACTATGAGTTGCATGATTTCCTTTGATTCTAGATAAGACCCATTATGTTCAATCCATTCTACTTGGTAAATATAGTTGATAATGATTTGAGATTATTGTTCTTCTCTTGCTCATGTATAGAATTCCTCTAGGAAATGTTGATGGCTTAACTCTATGTTCATATATCTTGCTCATGTTTAACATCATTTGTAGGACATGTTTAAGAAAGGTAAGAGTATCGCTTCAAGTTCAAGTGGAAAGGATGTTAAAATTGTTGAGCTGGAAGAGGAATGTTTATAAGATTTGTCGTCACAAACCTTCCTGGTTTGGAATCTCATTTGGAATCAACGCAAGGTGTTACGTCAAGTTCAGGAGATTTGTGAATATGAATTTCCATAGCTCAAGATACTTCCTCAAGGAGACAACGGAGCTCCTGAAATTTGGAGAGGATGTTGAGTACTTGTTCAACAATGTAGGATGGAACGGATTGCTAAACATCCACGACAACTCATACAGAAATCTTAATGTTGAAATTCTTAGCACATTGCAAATTACGGAGTCTCGTTGTATTCCTACAAAGATTCAGTTCCAGATTGACAACAAAGCCCATTCACTTAATACACAAGAGATAAACCGAATGTTCGGTTGTGAGGAAGATGCTCCGCCTAGCCACTTCTACAACAAGGAACAGTTTGGGTAAGATCAATCGTTTTGGAAATATCTAGTGAAATATGATGACAAAGAGTTTATATCCTATCAGTCGAAAGCCACTCGAATCGGTAATCCCATCTTCTTTTATGTGAAAAAGATTTTGGCAAACACGGTCTTCTCTATGAATGATACAGAGGAAATGCAACATGAGGAACTCTTTATCCTTTTTTCTATGATTACGGGTTTGAAGGCTAATTTTGGAGCATACTTTTGCAAGAATCTATCCTACGTATATTCCAAGGGAGATTGTGCTTTTGGTGGGATGATTGCTCACTTAGCAAGATGCTTAGCGTGGGAACCGAGAGAGGAAGGAAATGACTTTTCTTACCTTGATTTGAGGTACTTGATGGATATTCACATGATTGTGAGGAGGAAGAAGAAGCTTTGTCTAGCACATCGGTCATCCATCGAGTTTTTGTTTCGTCTTATGGATTTTGAAACTATTTCTATCAAGAACGAGGAAAATTGGAGCATGATCAGTTCGTTACACTTCGACATTGCTTGGGAATTCAATCAAGGTAGGAAGAAGGTGACAAAGAGAGCAAGAGGGGGAATGAGTGTGCAAAGAGAGATTGATGTAGAGCAAGCTGAGGAAGATGATGAATATGAGAGAGGGTTTGGAAGTTACAAAGCTTGGGGTCAAGAGATGACTTCTTTTAGAAACAATGTTTCAGCCCTTGAGGTTGATTACTTCACTCTTCGCTCCGATGTAACCGTTTTGACTGCCAACTATACCAATCTCAATGCCAATGTTGCTGAGATTAGCCAAAATGTGAGTTCAATGCAAACAAACATTAATATTATGGGAACCAACATTGAGGAAATCTTGGACGCACAAAGGGCTATGATGCGTTGGCACATCGGAGAGGGGCACTTCACTCATCCCCGTTATCCACCTTCGTGAAGTGATGATTTCGATCTAACTTCATAAGTATGGGTAACTCATTCTTAACTCTATCTCTTGCTTCTATCCCGAATTCGTAGTTTATTTGGTTTTGTAAGATTTTTAATGATTGTGGTTGGATTTTTAGGTAGCTTTATCTTGGTATTTGCTTGGTGATGGATTATTGTTGACTTTGATCTTATGGTTTATGATGCTTATGAGTTTGAGCTTTATTCTTGTGCATTGCTTGATCTTGTCTCCACTTCTTTGCCAAACTTTTAGACCTATGGTCCAAAAAAGTTTAGGGGTGTGATTGTTTTGCCATTCTCGTAGCAATGCTATTCTCATATTGATTTTTAGTGCTTTTATGATGTTTTTGGACCATGTGCTTTTGTGAGGCCTTGTTTTGCTTGTTATTTTTTGCCATATTGTTGTTTACTTTGAGTAGTGAATGCATGAGATATGCTTATTGTTGTATGGATGAGTTGAAAGTCATGATTAGTGTAGTGGATTTATTGCTTGATTCTTGTTTTATCTTTGATACTTTTGAATTCATTATTCTTGAAATTTCATTGATATGAGCATATTGATATGATATGAGTCTTGATTAACCATTACCCGTGAGTTTTGGGCCAATTTTGCCCGTTTCAATCTGGAACGAATGACAGTTTTTGAAGTGAGTTCCATACATGTGCATTGTACTCTAGAACTTGACTTTAGTCTTATTTGAGGCTACATTAGATAATGATTTCACATGAGATGATATGAGGCATTTTCTTTGATCTATATTGAGTCATTTTGCCCTATGAGCCTACCATTGATATTGATATCATTTGCTCACCATGTTGTGCCTATAGACCTTTCATTTGGCTAACCACACTTTAAGCCATTTTTCTTCCTTTTTGGAACTCTCTTGTCCCTATGATTAGTAGAGTGAAAAGAAGGAAGGAAGATTGGTGATATGATGAAGAAATTGGTGGCCAAGGTGGAAAGAAATTCAATGCATGGAATGAAGTGAAAAGAAGGTTCAAAGACAAGTGCTTGCAAGAAATTGAAAAGGATGACTTTTTGAAAAATTATGGTCAAGTTTGACTCTAGTGTTGTGAGTATGTTCACAATTTTACAAAAAGGGAAGAATGATTCTTTGAAGTGTGATTGTGAAAGAGCATGAAGAGTATGTGCAAATTGCATGAAGAGGTGAATGATCTCTACGTTGATTCCTTCTATGCTTTACTAATCATACTTAGTCACTTTTATCCATATATTCCTTCCCTACCAAAGAGCCAACACTACAACCTTCAGAAGTCCTCATTGATGTGTGATTGATTTGTCATTCCAAGTGGTGGAGAATGTAGACTTGAGTCAAGCTTATGGTAGTATGTGTATGTGATGTGATGATTGAGTGAGCTTAAACACTTGAGGGTTGAGTGAAACACCTATCTTGTGAGGATCATGACTCATTGATTTGATAATTGTGCTAATTGATGTGATTTTGATAGATAAGTGGATGATATTGTATCTTAGATTTGCTAGATATTGAGTGATGATTCTATGGCATTGATCTTGTTCTTGATGCTTCATATATACATACAATTATTCTCCTATCTTATCGCTTCGTTGGTCGAAGCCGAGCAACAATCTAGTTTGGGGGTGTGATTAGGGTCATAATTGCATGTTTTTGCATCCATTTCTATATGGTTTTGATGTGCTTATTTTCATATTTGATCCTAAAATGCTATACTTTGTGCATTTAACCCTTTTTGGCAAGAAAGTTGTGTTTTGTAGTGAAAATGAACAAAATCGGCATGAGACGAGCAAGTTCGTAAAAGTCCAGAAATTGTGAGTTGATCCAATGGAGGCGAATGATATACCATGTCGAAGAGTTCGAAGAGGGTGTCGCAACGAAAAAAAACCAAGTCAATCGGAGCTCTAGAACTCAAGATATGAAGAAAATGAGGAAGTCGAGGATCGATCGGACTAGTCGAAGCTTGGTTCGTGTGCCGACTAGCCGGGCTCGTGCGACGATGAGCCGGATTCATGCACAAAGTCTCTGGTTTGGGCACTGACGAGCGAACGAGTGCTCACACGAGCTGGATTCGTGCGGCCACCTGTTGGCACTCGTGCGAAGGCTCGGCTAGCCCTAATTTTGAGGGTTGTTTCGTCTTTTCGCGTGTTTAATAAAGTGCATTTTGGACTAAACATTATGGGCACTATAAATACTCCAAGGATCAGATTCTCAAGGCATCTAAGTCATAATTCAAGTCATTAGTTAGTTCTTAGATTAGATTAGAGAGAGTGAGGTAGTTACTAATTGGGTTCTTACGATTTCTTCATTTATTTTTGATCTACCGTACGGATTGTCGATCCGATTGTTCCTGCATTCTCTCCACACCAAGAGTTACATTTTGACCGATTGTTTTGTAATTTTCATTGCCGGATTGCTAGATAGCTTTTAGAGGTAAATTGTATCTTTCCAATTTTCATTGTAATAGGTAATCTTTCTACATTCCTTTACATTTCTTGCATAATGATGATTGTTACTAGCTTAATTGTTCTTATGTTTTCCAAATTAGCCATGGGCTAATTCCTTTATGTGTTGGTGTATGACTCCTATGGAGTAATGTGGTGATCATGTTGATCTTTTGAATGTTATGAATTATTGTATGATCAATTCTCTACATTGATGGATTGTATGAATGTTTGGTATGCATAATTGATTCCTAGGGCCATTAGGGAGTTAGTCTCATATGAGAGTAGGGCTATTTTCATAAATCTTCTTCCTATTAGGCTAATGCATGCTAAGTGTTTGATTAAATTCCTAAGATTGTGAGAATTATCTATAGTGAATTGGAAGAACAATTAGAGGCTCTAATGTGTATCTAGGGAGACCTTTTGCATGTTAAGAGTGGTTAGCCGATTGATTGTACAATACCTCATTGAATGATTAAGTGACACTTCACCATGTGAAACATAGGATAATACACTAGCACATATCTCTCACATTTGCTCACTTTGCAACCCAAGGTGATAGGTAGTTTACTTATTTGACGCATTAGTAGACATTAGATATCTTTTCCCCTTTATTGCTTTGTTTGCTTTCCAATTGAAACAACAATTTTCCTTACAAGACCCTATCTCCCTGTGTTCGATAAATATTAAAGTTGGTCAACTTGCCATGACGATATAGCAATCACGTACACTTGCGTGTGGACACCTTTTTAACTAAACAGTTGTCGATGCAAGAAAGCAACTGGTAGAATTCCATGGTATAAGTATCGATGTATTGTAACTCCTAGTGGAGGTGTTGAAACTTTGGATGAAGGGTAGCATCATAATTAACAGGGACGAACTCAGCTGTCATGAGTTCTCAGAGAACCTCCCAGTGCATGATATCGGGGTGGCCAATTGCAGCTACGTGTCGAATGGAAAATTTTCCACCTGGCAGCGACACACAATTTAAAGCGTGTGGCGATGAGCGAGATGCGGTGGTTAGAAAGAACCGCCTTAAAATCCAAGAGATCCTCGACCATGTAGAACTAGTCTAAGAACTCATCTGGTGAGCTGCTATTAGTGAATTCCAAGATATTTAGATGAAAATTGGATTTCTAGAGATTGTCCGTCGTTGAATGTGATTGCCAATATGGACACATTAATGACACGAAGGGGTTTTCCAGGGTGACAGTGTCTTCCTCGTCCACACCGTGCACCTCAGATTCCATCTCGTGAGGCAACACGGGTAGTGGATTAGGTTGGCCGACAGTTGCAAGGGTCTGAACTGTGGTAATAAGGTTAGCCATCTAGGTTTGCATGGCGGCCATGGCTTCTGAGAAAGAAGTGATCTGCTAATGAAGCATGTTAATTTCTTGACGATCATTCTATTTAATTTGGTGGCATCGTGTTGGCCAGTAACTGACTCCGAATACTAACTTACACATCACACAGCAAGAACGTGAAATATAAATACAAGACGTGTGGGGATAAATCCTAGAATGATAATATAAAAACTAATGTTCAACAATGATAACCAGAAATATAAATACCAGAGTCTGGAAAAAAACAAGGCCCAAACCTGAAATTAATTCCCAATTAATAAAAGTCAAATACCAAAAAACATAAATATATAAGTTAATTAATTAATTAATTAATTAATTGGCGGTCTCTTTTCCATCACTTAGTTACTGAGTACCGTTCATTCCTTGCAATGTTTGTGTTGATTATTTGAAATTAATCTGATTTTTAAATTAACTTGACTAATTGGGGTTGTGATTACTGTAATTATTTTGGTTAGTGAATTACCCCAACTAATTGGGTTTGTTGGTTTGGTTTGTGAATAAAATTTTTATGCTTTGATTTTTTATTGTTGATTGTTGCAACTAATCATTTTTTCCCTTTTCATTCAATTTTTTACCTAATAGGCAAAAATCTTGGTATATATATAAAATAAGATCAGTGTTATGCAAAAAATGAAAACAGCTATATACAGATTAGTTTTGATGTAATGCAAAAAATGAAAGTTCCATATATGTTTATTAGTGTTGATATCAAAGATTAAAATTGCCAAGAAAGTTATGCAAAAAAAAAAATCATTTTTTTCTAATCTAATATCAGAAAAAGTTATCTGTACATTTTTTTTAAAATTTGTTTTAAATAGAAAATTATGTAAACTTTTTTTAAAACTTTAAAATAAAAAAAAAGTAAGAAAAACAACATCTGAGAAATAAACATTCAAATTTAAAAAAAATTAAATAAATAAAAATATAGATATAAAAATAAAGAGACATGTGACAATCACATTTTCTGTAGTGTTGGACCCATTTTTAGGTTGTTTTGTAACATGGATTTTTTTTTGTATTTCTCTTTGGAATTAGTGCATTTAAAGTGTGAGTAAAATGGAATTATCTCTAGAATTAAGTATATTGAACTATGTCAAAAAATTTAATAATGAATAAATTTGAGTTATTATATTTAATTAATTTATTCTTAGTATTTTAAGAATAAAATTTTAAAAAAAAGTAAAAGAAAAAGAACTAATAAGAAAAGAACACAATAAAGTTTAATCAGAATATTTGTTTTATCCCACATTTAAATTTATATCTAATGAATTAATGATTAATTAACTTCAATCGATAAAATATTCATTCTGTCTCATAATTACCTCCACATTTGCATCTTTTGAACATAACAACATTTCTTTCGTACCAAAAAGAAAAAAGAAGGAAGCACTCGCAGTTACAAAGTAAATAAAATGTCCATCTTTTATTCAACATCACACTATAACTAAATCTCTTTTTCTTAGAAAGTCTCTTTCACATATGAAAGTAATGTTGAGACAAAGAGAGTAATATAATTAGATATTTATTGCAATTTTACTAATTTAAATTTCTCCATTTTTACTTAAAAATACAATAACAACTTTTTAAAAAGTACAAACTATAATTATTTCTATACATGCTTCTTTTTTCTTTACAATCCAATAATTTTTTTTATATTTCTTCTTTTTATAAAAATGTATAGCAATGTATTGATTATCTTGGTCCAATAACTTTATTAGATGATATTAATTATATCTCATAAATGATAAAATTTATATATTTTTTAAGAGTCAGTTAATTATAAGTATATATTGTAGGATCAATAGATTCAATTCCCTTTATTTTGGTTCATATAATTTGTGAGGCCCTCAACCTTTTCCATGTTTGACTGGGCTGGCTGAACAGTTTTTTGACAGCAGTGATGTAAGAATAGTCACACACTACTGTGTTTTCCCTTTTATCTTTTACTTATTTCTTTAAAAAAAGTATGTCATTTTTTCATTTTTCAAATTCTAATTAATCTTCAAGCTTCTCTCTTTTCAATTTTTTTAAAATTATTTTATAAAAAAAAATTTTAAAAAAAATTGAGTGTTTATTGGTTTTCTTGCTTTATTTTGATTTTTTTTTAATTTCAAGTCTGGATTATTTTTCCAATTTTTATTTTTAGCCAATTTTTTTGCATACCAACCAATTTAAATATCAATTTTGCATAATCACCTAAGTAAATTGCATAATCGCCTAAATATTATTGCATAATCGCCTAATATATTGCATAATGGTCAACATATACTTTGACGATTACTTTTTTAGCATAATAAAGCAAAAAAAAATCATAATTCAAGATACAATTATTGCATAATACAAAGAAATATTGAATAATCATCAAAAGAAATTGCATAATAAAATAAATTTTGTATAATAATCTAAAAGAATTTGCATAATTATCTACAAAATAAAAATATCATCCACCACCTGCCATTCATCCACAATTTCTCCAATTTTCTATCAAAACACAAAAATCCAATAATACACTCTTATGCGATAAATTTTTTTGCAAAAATAGAAAAAAGAAAATTGATCCAAATTAGTTAATCATCAATTTCTTTCAAAACTTGAAATCGAAAGACTTTCCTCACCATAGTAATATGAAACCAATTTCACAACCACAACCCCGATAAAATTGCATAAACGACCAAAAAATTACATAAATATGTAAACAAAAATTGCATAATCGTCCAATAAAAATGCATAATCGTTCAACAAAAAACATAATCGCATAATTTTTTTCCAAAACAGAAAAAATTACAAAACAATCAAACTGATGAAAAACAAACAATAACCCAAAATACAAACCAATGAAAAAATCACTCATTACATATAAAAAATCAAGAACAAAACTTTGAATAGATCGCAGCGTTATGCGACACATCGCTGCATATCATCACTTCTCTCTCTGCATCGGCCTTCATCCTCTCTATCTCTCTATACCCAAAGAGTCAAAAAATTTGGGCTCAGTGGCGGAACTTCTCATCAATGTTGTGGAGGCGGCGACCATCAGCTCGTGGAGGCAGCGGCCATCAATGCCAGCTTATTCCTCCTCATCTCTCTCTCATCAGCCTATGGAGGCGATGGCCATCAGCGCAACCCACTTTGCTCTATCTCTCTCTCTCTCTCTCTCCCCCCCCCTCCGACCTCTAAATTCTGCCACGCAGATCGATCATCCCCTTCTCCTTCCCTATCAGCTGTTCCCTCCTTCTCCCTGCTTGATCGTCTCCTCCTCCTCCCTTATCGATCATCCCCTCCTCCTCCCATATCGGTCATCGCCTCTCTCCATATCCCTCTCTCTCCCCCTAAGTTATTGCGACCCATTTTTAAATTATATCATTAGGAAATAAATGGTACTATTTCTAAACTTGGAAAAATTATTGTATCAAATTAAATAAGTGTTTTAAATTGTATGATGTGACAATTATTCCTTTCTTTAATTTTTACTTTCTAATATAACTTTTTTAATCTCAATGATTAACATTCTAGTTATATATATATATATATAATAAAATGGATGATATATACAGTTAATTAAATGTATTTCAGTTATATTAAAAATTAAAATAATTTTAAAATGATTTGTAATACAATTTTGAAGTTTTATTATTTTAAATTTTTTATTTTTAATAAAATACTTTAAAAAGCGCATGACACATGTTTCAATCTTAAATAGAAAAAAACAAAACAACAACAAAAACTAACGAATGACTCCCCCAATTTGTAAAAGCTTTTTTTTGTTTTTAAAAAAAACTGTGAATAAGGTAAAATTGAGTTATAAGAATTTTAAATAGCAATTTAAATAAATACATAATACTACCACTAATACAGATATAGGGATGAAGAACCCTTATTTTTCCGCTTAAAAATGGTTATAAAAGCTCTTCAAGACACATCTCTCTTAGTTAAGAGAGCTATTCGAAAACAGCTGCGCAAAGATGCTATTTAAAGGCAATTATGAACTGCTCTCTAAGTGTCACTTAAAGAACGAATATTAACCGCTATATAAGACACAACCGGATATTTTTTTTTATTTTTCCTTTCTCTTATAGAGCGGTTTTAAACCGCTATATAAGGTTTTTTTATTAATTTTAAATCTGTCTGGATATTTATAAAAAAAAAAATTATTTTTTATATATATTATATTTTTAAAATTCTATTTATAGAATATTAAAAATACCAAAATATAAAATATTTAAAATAAACAATTAATATCAAAACATCAACTCATAACTAATTAAATGTATCATCATATCATAAATGAATATAAGTTACATAGGTCATGCTACCAAAATTTATACTAATTCACTATTATATAAAAATCATTATATAAATACTCGGTACCATCTAATTTGAATTTCTTGATTCTTTTCATTTCGTACGTAGGGAGCGGTTTATCATTGACAAACTGGAAAATAAAAATTGTAATTATATATATATATATATATATATATGTAATATAAATTTATATTCTCACTAGTATTTTAAATAAATTTATAAATTGACTTACATCGATCGGAATCGTCGTTTGAGAAGTCAAGATAACATCTTCAATATAGCAACATACAAAATAGCCACAATGGACGCCGTCTTTCTCTCTTGCCATCTGTTGATTAACAATTACATATAATGTTAATAAATGAATTACAAATTTTTTTCAATTAATTTGATAATTTTCTACGGTATATACCTTAATAATTTCCACAAAACTTTATTATAAGTTTTTTATGATTCGGCCAAAAGGCGACTCCGATACATCGTCATCACAATGTTATTATTGTAATTAAAAAAATAAAAATAAATTACATATGCATAATTCTAAAAATAAAATGATCTAATGATATTAAAATATGCATTAAAATATTAAAAAAAATCAAGACGATTGGAATGCACTCCATCCACAGTTGGGTTCATAAAATAACCACAAGTATACTTATGTTTATGACGACCAACACTCAATGTTCCCTACGTTTTAATAAAAATGTTAAAAATACTTCAATATGTTTATATTAATAAATATTTTGATGACATGTTTGTTGTAATCACCCCACATATGTAGGCCAAAAATAAGATGGTCTCTCCCAGAATATTTATTAATATCTAGTGCAAATATTCCGATGATTTTGGTCATGACCTACGGAGGCAGTCATTTGGGGGGAGATGAAAGAATACTTAAAAAATGTCTCTTAATCTCTTGAGAGATATAGCTCACCCAAATATTTTTAATAAACATATGCACAATATTTAATAAGAAAATTGAACCTCTAAAAGAAGTAAATACAAAAAATCAGTAAATACATACATGAGATAAAAAGTAATGCTAGGCACTCAACCACTAGTCGTGGACTACTTCCATAACATTCTCCCGACCAATATAGTCTTCCCAACCATTTATATGAAAGAAACCAATATAAGAAGCTAGAACTGGTTGAAAAGTGGGGGACAATACCAGCATGTTCGCCGTAGACATCAGACTGACGTCGTGATTTAAGTCTCCTGGCATAGAAAATTCTAGTCGTCGTCTGAGCACTGCAGTAGGAGGCTCCCTCGGTCTTTCCTTCTCAATATGCACTGCAGTAGAAGGCTCCAAAGTTTTAGTCTTTTGGCGAGTTTGTAGTTTTTACAATCAATTTGTTATTGGTTAGTTCAAAAAGATAATAAAATTTAACAACATATAATTTACCTTCTGAGTAAGAGAGACTAAGTAACTTGATTCGAGAAAGTGGTCAATCGTCGTCCCGACTGTGGTCGCCTCATCATTTGATGTGGGCACTGGTGAATCCTCCTCTCCGACAATAGACAAATCAAGTGTGACCCTCAGAAATCCAGGAGTGAGAGGGTGACCATAAATCACTCCGCTTGAGTTACTGTGTAACGTCCCTGTGGCCACCAACAGTGTAGGATGCTCTAAGTGCGCTGCTTATAGTGCAATTACTAACCACTATGCATTATTGAGCGGTTTAGAACCGCTCTATAAACTGTTTCTTTTTTTTTAATTAAAGCAGTTCAAAACCGCTATATAAATATATATATATATATTCTTAAACAAAATGAACTGCATTTATCTTGGAGAGCTCATTTTTACAAGAGCTCTGTAAATACTGCTCTATAAGAGCAAATGTGTAGTAGTATACACTTCTCATTTTCATAAGTTAAATATTTAATTTTCTTCTCATGTTACACAGTTATTTTTCATTCTTTATTGTATTAATGTGCATAATGAATGATGTACACAAGCTTCGGATAAATTTTGAATGTATATATATATTGTTTTATTCTAGTATTTTAATTTTTGAAAAATAAAATAGAACTATATTTATAGCCCAATATTTTTTTTAAATATTATTCTAAATTTCTTAGAAGAGTCAAACTAACTTATTTCAAGATTAAGACATGATGCTTGGAAAAATGTGCTTCCACCGGCAAGAAAATGGAAACAAAAATAAATAAATACTCAAAAACACTCCAATTAATCTTTTAACGTGACACTCAATCATTGTAACACACAAATATATGCATGCAACTTCCTCATAATTAAATAAACCAACTTGGAAGGACAATTGTTACTTAACCATTGGTCAAACTATAATTAATTCATGGGCGGCAGTAATTAAAACAAAATTTCAGAAAACAATTACTGACAATTGTCTTTTTAGATATATATATTTTCAATAATTTAACATTTTACTTTTGTTTGAAGAATAATTTTTGACAGACATGGAGCAAGAAGTAGCGTCCAATTAAATCCCTGGAGCAGAGCAACATTAGTGGATTATCATTGATGGTTTGATTTATTTAAAATTTTTAGGGACAAAATTGTCAGGTTTTTAATGGTTTTTGTTTCCTTCTGTAACGGTGGAGGAGATTTCTCTGTATCATGATTTTGAAGGAGGGAGCAAAAAGCACTTTTCTTGAAGCTGTATTAATTTTTTATTTTTTATAATGAATATTAATTTAACATCTAAATAATGCCACAAGTTTTTTGGTAGCAAATGTTTACATGTATGTTTAGAAGTTTTGGATTAAAATGCTACTGTGAGTGTGATTTTATCCATCGAGATTGAAATGATTAGGTATGTATATTGTATTTGTATGGGGTGATTGAGATAAAGTAATACCGGGTAGAAATAATATATGAAAAAGTAGATAAGGATATAAAATGAGTGTTTTGATGGATTGGAAATAGGATCATATATGATTTTGTAATGGGTAAGTTATTGTAAGATACTTCGATTTTCACTTTTTTTTTTTTATTCTCATATCTTATGTAAATTTGTACATTACTAAAAAGAGAAACATTAATTTATGTGCACACTCACAAAGCTATACACATATTTACACATATTTCACAATTTTATATACAAAATACATTTTTCTTAGGGCTCATTTGGTTCAATGGACAAAATAAATAACTTTTAGATTAGAAAAAATTATAATCTAGAGATTGTTATTTGAGAGTTAAATAATATATTTGGATTGATAGAATAAGATAACTAGTAATATAAGATCATTTCATTTTGAAAAGTTTGAATTGTAAGATTAATAATTAAAAAAAAAAATGCAATTAACAATTTTGCCGTCTATATCATAAACAAAAATAAAGTGAATTATGCTTCTCCTTTCCAATATAAGAGGGGTATTTTAGTAAAGATAAACACAATGGATTATTATCATACATCTTCCCTAAGATAATATTATCTATTATTAATAAGATAATTGAATTTTAGTTTTGAGTGTTTTATTAATCTTGAATCTTTGCCTATTAAATCAAATATTAAATAAAATAAAATAATTTAATTTATTTTAGCTTATGTAAGGAAACAAATGAAATTTTAAAATATATGTCATGGTTCACGTTGGATAAAAATTCCTATTAGAGACGGGAGTAGTTTTTATAACATGTATTTGCTCCCAAAATATAAACATCCTTCACTTCACAATAAAAAGTACACTTTTTCTATTTATGACACATACTAATTGTACTTGTGAAATCAATTAAAAGTTCCAATTTCAAATTCAAATCCCTCAAATTCTTATTCCAAAATGGATTTAAAAAACATAAAATTCTCTTTTCAAATTACTGCGCATGATGCACTTGGAAATTTTAGCTTAATTTTGATTTAATTTTAACTGGCTCAATTAGATAAATTTCGAGGGTTGAAAATTGGTCAAAATTTTAATTTTAAAAAAATATGCAGTTACACGCGGTATTATGTATCTTTTGACAATTTTGGGATATTATTGATTTAATTTTCTTATTACTTAAACTTGTTTTGGGGTATTACTTAAATTTGTTCTTGGACTATTACTGGCTTACTCTTCGAGTATTACTTAAACTTATTATTGGGGTATTACTGATTTGTTCTTGGTATGAATATTAAAGTCATTTTACTTGTTACTACTTTTTTAAAATTAATTGTGAATAGTGTATGTACTTGATATATTTAGGCATACATTAGGACATTACGATGTGTGTTTGGTATATGTATTGGATCATAATGTTTGCTACTTATTTTCTTATTAGCACACTCATAGGTAAAATTTGATAGAAACTTTATTCCATTTAAATTTGAGTAACTAGAATTGCTTGCCGCGGAATAGGCTTGGAATTATTTGTAGCAGAAATTAGGATTTTTTTTAAATATCCGTGTAATATGCATGCTAATCGATGCAAAATATTTATTTGTATAAATACCTATTCACTATTAAAAATTTCCATGATAAAAAATTTCATGGAAGATGATTATGAGTACAGATCAATGTGATAAAATATTTTCACAAAGCATCGATAAATATATCTAGTCTCAAAATCTAATTCAAATGCATAAATTCTTAAAAAAAATTATTATTGTATATTGTTGTGCTTGCATATTTAGTAAATATTATTTCTTGTACTACAATAAATGATTGTATATACTCGACCTAATTATAATGTGTTGGACTTAAAATGAACTGAGTGTCATTCTTGCATTTTCAAGAAAAGAATTTATATTTTCAAAATCAATCATTCACGGGTAACAAGGACAAAAAACTATCTCACAAGGTCAAATTAAAGAATTGAGATCACACATTGACCATATTTTACACTAAAAATGCTCTTTATTAAAAATATGCAAAAAAACAGTATGGGTCTTAATGGACACTTAGAAAAATTCATGTTTTCAAAAGTTATACCAGTGAAATAAAATTCATTTACTTGACTACAAAAAGGGTCAATGATTTAAATAAGGATATGTTGTTCCTTAAAATATATCTTATTTTCTGTTAAAAGAAAATGACAGAAAATGATATGGTATAGTAAAAATAAAAAGCTTTTCTCATTTTTTTTTACTTTAGCTAATTAACACGTTGTAAGTAGCTGAGAAGGATGTCACAAATTTTTTAAAGTCTATTGAGACAAAAAAAAATTTCTCAAGACTAATTTTAGTTAATAAAATAATGGAAAGAACCCAAAAAATGGGACACTACATACTAATCCATACAGACATGGGAATGATTAACCACATGCAGCAGTGGTGTACCAAATCATATTGTAATATAAGCACATTATAGCAGTGAACTATAAGTGGTATAGTGAATCTAAAGTACAAAATACTCACTATATGCAAAGTGATACCAAGACACATATATTACCCCCATGATTAATAAATTTCAATGTCAACATGGACTTTGCTAATAAATTTTTCAATTTTCTAGAATGTTGTGAAGGCATAATGCGTCATTTATTTGAAATACTCATTTTGGTCTTAAATTTATTTAGACTAATATATGGTGAATTTTGAGTTAAATTTTGGTACGAGACCTTACTTTTATTGACGTTGATTTTTTATATTGAATTCAAATGTATTGAATTTATTTAGTATACATGATTCGAATATAATGTTATCACGATAAAGTGATGCGTCTACGAAATAAAAGAAAATATTAAAAGAAAAGTAAATTATTTTACTCAAATTTCAAAGTAAATTATTTTGTTCACATTGAAACTCAATATGATATGAGATTTCTAAGAAAGAATGAGGAACTGCCAAATTATTGATGTCTAACAAAATAATTATTAAAAAAAAAAGAACTCCATATACATCAAGACCTAATTGAACCATATAAAAATTTTATAAGATTTTTTTTCCAACCTTGTTACTTGTAACACACTGTGAGAATGAAAATTTATATATATCCAATAAATATAAAAGAAAACACATCTTAAGGAACTAAGAAGTCGATCTAGTGGGATGTGCATCATTACTATTCAGATTCTTGAACTATACATTATCACTGATGAATTGTGTGATAACAATTTATATAGACTTTGTTATGATAATTCATATTTTGAAGAACTCATGTTGTATCCTTATTTTTGAGTGACACATAAAATGAGATGAAAATCCGATATAATGCACGATATAGGTCTTGTTGTTTCTTTGCGCACTCCTTGTTTTTTGAAGTAATAGATATATTATCGACATCTCACTTTCTCATTATAAGTTTTAAAGACACATTACTCATTTTGCAAAGCCTACTCTTTAGCAAAAGTAACATTGAGACATTTTACGCTAAAGATACAAAATAAAATATTTAATTCTTACAAAGGATACATGATGATATTTATGGACTAATTAATTTAGAATGTGGATAATTCAAGTATTTCATAATACTAGAGTATGCATTGATATAATGATCACGTGTCACTTCATTGTCCACAAACAATTATGCATGCAAAACTCTTAGCACAAATTATATACCTTAGAGTTCACCACTCTAATTACAATATCAGATTGTTACGTCAAAAGTATTTGATGATTATTGCACATATATATATATATATATATATATTAAATCAATGTACAATATCATGATACCCATGTGCTACACAAAATGGTCTCGCATAGACCACCATCAAAAGAAAATTAATGGTGGTTAGGGCAGTGGTTATGCGCACCAACATTCCTATCTCTGCATTGGGTTATGCAATATTGCATGCATCTTTACTTATTCATTTTACACCCACTATTGGCAACTATTTTCTGTGTATCAGTTGGTAACAGAATATGAGCTTTGATATTTCACATTTATGCATATTTGGTTGTGCATTATATGTGCCTATTGCGCCCCCACAACGTACTAAAATACGTTCTCCGAAACGATTAAGTATTTATGTTGGATATGAATCTCCAACAACTATTGGATAGTTAGAACCCTTGGCAGACTACCTATTTACTGCTAAACTTACGGACTATAACTTAAATGGGACAGTCTTCCTGTCGATAGAAGGAGATAAAAAAAATTCTATGGGAACGACAGGAATTATCGTGGTTGATCCCTACTTTATCTCATTTGATCCCCAAACTTCACAATGTGAAAGTAATTTAAAATAATAAATCTTCACAATGTAACAGATTTGATGTCTGATGTGTTCATTGATATTGCTAAAATGACTAGGTCATACATACCAGCTGTAAATATGCCTGCAAGGTTAGAAGCCCTCAATAAGAGGCGCATCACTGTAGTAAAGGTGTTACAACCGCACTTGGTGGAGGTGTGGTTGAGGTTGTGGATCCATGAATGAAATGGGGGATGTAGTGACTTTTTCGTCTTTTTGCACGTTTTTAAGTTCAAAGCAAATTGACCCAAAAGTGGTTGGGTAATTGTAGCATATAAGTAGAACGACCTAGTAGTTATCGACCTAGGACAAGAGAGAGCTATGGAGCCCCGAAGTCATGTGTTGGCATAAGCATTATAACAATTAAACCGGTTTTTAAACTAGCAACAGTAAATAACAAACTAGCAAAATAAGCAAATAATCCTAACTTCGATTTGAAGTGCGAGGTGAGAAGTATGCTTCGGGTGTTATCCTTATGACTTAAACTAATGCAAAACGTGTTCTAATTACCTATCATTTGCTATTTCATTGGTGATGATAAGGGCTATCACTAAGCAAATGAAGACCTATCCCTTTTGAGGCTTGGGTGATCAATTCTAGTTAACTAGCACCTAATTAACTATAAACGGCTCCTAGGATAGTGAACGCTAGGAGGTTCGCACAGATACTGTCCCTAGTTTCCCCCTTCACTAAACACCCCAATAAACAATTAAAGTATCTAATGTCACTTGATGGTAATTCTAAGCAATCTACCCCCTCTCGGGTCAATAGACCACTAATTGAATCTAATTAACCACTTAATCTTTCTTCACATGACCAATTAACCACATACCCAACCCTAGTTGCAACACATAATCATCAATCATGGAATAATCAATTAAATAAATCAATTAAATCAAGATAAACTCATCAAGAGAATCCAATCACCAAATCCATAGCAAATTCAAGTTAATCAAAGCACAAATACATCAATCTCCATCATAATTCAAATACCCAAAGCATGAATTGATTAGCCCATGGCTAATAACAACAAATTAAAGGAAATAAACGAGAAATAAACAAAGCCCATACCAAAATAGGAGAAAATCTTGCAAAATATAAAAGATATTACCAATAGATGAAGAAATGAAGCAATAAATCCAAAGCCCAATCCAATCCTTGCTTGATTCTTGAAATTAAACTCAAAATTAAGCTAATCTATGGAATCTAAAGTAATCTATGAAAGGAATTGTGAAAATATTGAAGAAAAATGCTCCAACGAATAGTTGGAAACCCTAACTCTTGTCTCCCCTTTCTTAAATCCAAAAATTCTTGCCTCAAGAACAATTCTAGTGCCTTTTATACCCCTCCCAGGATCATGCCATGTGTCAAAATCTGAAGAAAAAAATCTTGAGTTGCTCGACAATGCAGCTTTGCTCGAGCAGAAGTGCTCAAGCATGATTTTAGAAAGTGCTCAACAACTTTGATTTTTCTCGATGCTCGACAGTGCAGATTTGCTCGAGCAAAAGTGCTCGAGCAACAATTCTGGAGAATTTACTTCGTAAAATCCTTAAGGCCGCTTGTAATACCCCGAACCAAATTAGAATTTTCTATTATATATATTAAATGTTATGTTATATGTATATATATTTAACTTATTGATTTTTATCTCTTTAAGGACATTATGTTTTTAAAAGGTTGATTTCTACTCAACGGTTGGTCCAAAACCGGAATCGGAAGCACTCCTAGCACCGTAACTGCGAATCGGACTTAAATATATAGATGGAATGAGTAAGATAAGTTCCTAAATAGGCTTTTAAAGGCCTTTAAGTTTAAAAGAATTATTAAACAAAAATTTAGACGTTTGTTGCCAAATGTCGAACCAAAAATCCTAAATTTCAAAAATCGTCAATGCGGCGAGTAATTACAGTTCCTAATCAAGACTTAATTAGTAAAATGAGTTAAATACAAGGTTTTATTTATAAATACAAGATATAAAAATTTAGTGTGCCAAAACGATCAAAATATTAATTTTCGGAGCCCAAAACGTGACCGAATAATATCCGATTTCAACACCGAAAACCATATCGCGTCTCAAAATACAGTTAGAACTCAAATTCCCCTCCTAAATACCCACATGACCGACACCAAGCTGATAGTTTGAAGAAAATTGGGTCAAAGTGTACCATACCCCTAAATTAAGGAACCATGCTTTCTTT
>JAPKLY010000813.1:107548-132712 GCA_026898435.1 Prunella vulgaris | reverse complement strand
AAATAAAAATAACATGTAGAAATTACGTGTTAAATTCAATTTATTATTAGGAATTCGGATAAATTTAATTCCTAAATAATAAATCAAATTGTGCCTAAAAGCCTAATAAATTGATTGTGCCTCAAAAGCCTAATAAATTCAATTGGACCTCTAAAGTCCAATTAATTCTTTTGAAAATTTTGAAGTCATCAAGCCCGATCTTTAAAAAGCCCAAGAAATCAAATCTTCCCAAATATCCTTGAAGATTATCAAATCTAGCATCTTTTGGGAATATTCCCCAAATCATATCTTCCGGCCCATCAAATGTGGCCTGCAAATCTAGAATTCTACATCTATAAATAGGGTCTCATTCAAGTCATTTTTCATTCACCACAATTCACAAGAAGATCAGAGCTTGGAGAGGAGGAGCAACTCGAAAGATCCAAGATTTCAAGTATCCTTCAAGATCCAAATGCGTTCTTTGAGTTCTTCATCAACAAAGGCATTTTGATCAGGGATCACAGTGCGAAGCCTCCGGTCGGCGTTCTCATCAACAACGACATTTGATTCGAGAAACACGGTGCCAAGCCCCTTTAGTCAACGTTCAGCTACAAGTCCTCAACGACAACAATAACAACAATAACAACAATAAGGAGTCAAGAAGATAAGAGCTTAGAGAGAAGCATCAAGATCCAAGACTTCAGGCATCCTTGAAGATTCAAAGGCGTTCTTCGCGGCTTCAAGAGCGTTCTTCATCAACAAAGGCATTTTGATCCGGGATCATGGTGCGAAGCCTCCGGTTGTCGTTCTTCATCAACAACAACGTTTGATACGAGAAATACGGCTCCGAGCCCCTCCAATCAACTATCATCCACAAGTCCTCAACGACAATCAACACAACTCATCTACAACGACACCAACATAGGGAGTCCAAAGGTGAACACTCAACAAAGTCCTTCCAACAAGGCAATATTAATTTGAAATAAGGCTTAATGCCCTCAAATTAATATCAACTTCAACATCAAATCCGGACTCAACTCCGAAAAATCAACAAAATCCTTCCAAAAGCAATGTTAATTCGAAATAAGGCTCAACACCCTCGAATTAACGTCCAACACCAAAGTCAACTCTGGACCAGTTCCGACAAACCAACAAAGTCCGTCCATAAGACAATGTTAATTCGAAACAAGGCTCAACGCCCTCGAATTAACGTCCAACACCGAAGTCAACTTTGGACCAGCTCCGATAAATCAACAAAGTCCTTATAAAAGCAACGTTAATTTGAAACAAGGCACAACGCCCTCGAATTAACGTCCAACTCCAAAGTCAACTTCAGACCTAACTCCGACAAATCATCAAAGTCCTTCCATAAGACAACGTTAATTTGAAATAAGGCTTAACACCCTCGAATTAGTTTCCAACTCCAAAGTCAACTTTGGACTCAACTCCAAAAATCAACAAAGCCCTTTCATAAGGCAACGTTAATTCGAAATAAGGCTCAACACCCTCGAATTAACGTCCAACTCAAAAGTCAACCTCGGACCCAACTCCGACAAACTCGCAAATCAAGTCAAGACCAAGTCAAGACTTGAAGAGAAGAATCAGAGGATCGAATAGAGATTGGACCTAGACAATCACTTGATTAAATTTTGATAATTCTTTGTAATTTCCATTTTCACATTATTAATAAAGAGTTATTAATTTTGTGAGTAAATTCGCAGAATAGAAAAAGATACAAAGAATGTATTCTAGAATAATTTAAAAAACTTGGTCAACTATTTCTCTTAATACATGTAGCAACACCGACTGAGAGCTAAAATCATGGAATTTGTCTAGCGCGAGATTTAGGGAAAAATTGTCCAAATCTGATCAGACTCAATCAAGACCCAGGAGTTTTTTAATATGGATTATTTCACACGTATAATATTTCATATAACAATTTGTGATTCAGGATAGCACATAAATCACACACAAATTAAATAATAATCACGTGTTTGACATTTTTTAATAAAATAAAAAAGGATGAAAATTTTATTCAATTTTCTAGAGGAAAAAAAAATTAAAGTAAAAGGTATTATGCATTTTGTGCTAATAGTACAATGTGCCATCTTGTTCATTTTGATTTTATAATTCGTATAAATCACCGAAGTTTGAAGTATGTCGACTTCAACTCCACGACTACATCATTTAAGATCAAGTTTACCAGTTCCCCTAAACAATAGGTTGTGGGCTAAAAGACAAAAGTTAAAAAAGAAATAGAAAAATGAAAATGAAAAAGAGGACGCCGATGGTCCATGCTGGCAGACAACCATGCTATGCGCCCTTGGGTATCCAATTAGGGACTGACACTTGTCAGCTTCTGGTTGGTTATCTATATTTTTTAGATAATGTATTTTATCTCAATTATTGTTTATTAAAAAAACTACTAAAACTAGTATTTTTCCATTTTCTATAAATAGAGATTTCTCTTGATATATTTTGAAGCACATTAAAAATCACTCTTCATATAATTTCTATTCATCTTCAATGACAGATCCAAATCATCCATATTTTCCAAAGAAGGATGAAACAAAGGGGTCCACAAGAGCTTTGGGCTGGTTAACGGTGATACTCGATTCGTTTAAAATAAGGAAGTTAATAAATTATTTTAATACGAATCCAATACTCAACACAAGCTAGATGTATTGGAAAGATTAATCATAAAGGATGAAAGTTCGACTCAAGAATGAGAACTATAATATTTCCTAGCAATCTACATAAAATAGTATGATATTATATTGACATCACAATATATTCAATTCACCCCCAATAAGGATAAAAACACTTCTCTCTACTAAAATAAAATATTAACTTCATCAACCACACGCTCACTTTCCATCTCAATAATCATTCTTTAACTACAATTGTTAGGATATTCCTGTTAGATGTTTTGATGATATGATAAACCAATCAGCTTGTAATAGGACCAGCTGAACCTGTTAGTCAGCTGATGAGTAGTTAGGATTCGATAGGTTCTAGTAAGGGGGAATCAACCTGGCTGCCTAGAAGATCCGAAGCTATCATAGAGAAGAAGACTTAGCCGTTTCTAGAAGACAGAAGATTTGAGCAGCTGACACTGGAGTACTAAGAGGAGAATATTAGAAGAGACAGATCAGGTGATATCAGTAGATCAGCTGAGCACGTCGCAGACAAGACAAGGACCAAGGATCAAGAGTTTCTAGACGAGGTCCAGAAAGATCAGCTGAGGTGCACACCAGCAGACCTGCACATCAGCTGAGGTCCAAGTACCAGCACACCGTACACCAGATGAGGAGATAGATCAGCTTAAGTCTTGTGCTATGCACTACAGGAAATTCAAGAAATCGCGACGAAAAAATTTGTCACTGAAACATCATTTTTCGTCACAATTGATATTTTGTGACGAATTTTTTCGTGGCATAGATCGTCATTTAATGTGCGTGGTATTATGAAAAATGTGACGTTACATTAATTCGTCATGAAAAGGGCATCAATTGGTGACGAAATAGGTCATCGTCACTGTATGTTTTCATCTATTGTGACGCATAAATTGTCACTGTAGCCATAAAAAAATTGTCACTTAATATGACGTTTCGTCACTCAAGTTCTATTTTACGTGACGATATAAATAATTGTCACAAAACAAGTTACTTTATTGACGTTAATTTTGTCACGATTAGCTTGGTTATTTCGTCACATTTTCTATATTCGTCAAGAAAGAGTTGTTATTCGATGACGAAATGTTGATCGTCGTTATATGTGTACATATAAATGACGATGAAATTTGTCACTGATTAGTATGCTTTAGTGACAATTTTTATTGTCGCAAAATGCTGTGAAAATTGTGACAAATTATTTTTGTCACTATAATATATTATTTAGTGACGAAAATAATAATCATCACTAAAAGTTCATATTTGGTGACAATATATTGTTCGTCGTATTTGGCATTATTCGTCATGAAAGAATTGCAAAAAAATGAAAGAAAATAATGATCGTGGTTATATATATAGATATAATGACAACTAAATTTTGTCACAAAAAATTGGACTTCAGTGACAAAATATAAGTCGTCATTAAAAGATGTAAAAATGGTGACAAAATATTTTGTCATAAAAAAATATTATTCAGTGACGATGATGATAATCGTCACTACAAAAATTGATATAATAACAACATATTTCGTCATGATTAGTCAACATATCATGACTATTCTTTCGTCATAAAAATGATACATATTGTGACGTATTTATTTCATCGCGAAATAATTCATTTTATTATCAATTTATTTGAATTTATATATATATTAAATCAGTAATAATACTAAATAATAAATATTACAAACAAAAACTAAATTAATTAAAGATAAAAAATTAATTTGCATTAATAAAAAAACTCGTTCAAGCAATTAGAAAGCAATCAACAATCTTTGTTATCAATATTACATGAAACAATAAACTAAAAAAAAATCGAAGTCTTATATGTCTCCAAAACTAATTTCCATGTCATTATTCCTTTTTGCACTTCAAACGACGATGATGAAATCTTCTCCTCTGTAGATATCACCTATTAAAACAAATCATATCAGATGAATTTATAAGAAAGCTTAACTCCGTAAAGTATCAAGAAAACGATAATCCTAAACTTTAAATGCACAAATACACTTACCATTCAAGAATGCATTGAAGGTGGAAATCATGCATGCACCTTGTAACCTACACGATAAACGGTATCCCCAAAAGTAAGAAACAGCAAACGGAACACTATATTTTCACTTCACCGTGGAAGGATCACTATCAGAAAAGCCCTCAAGGCATATGCTAAATATGGAGCTTCACTGACACAAGATCTAAGACTGTGTAAAAGAATATTAGATAATGAAAGTATCACAATCACCATAATTCACTGGATCAGTTAAACAAGAATCCCAAGCAGTTGATAAATCCAGAAAATAAAAGGAAAAATAAACAAAAATACATAACTGTTTTGTTAAATTATTTACTTATATTCACTTACCATATACATCATACTTTCATTAACATTATCTATCCCCACGACATTTTATGTCATATTCAATAAATATTTTCATACATATATGCTTATTCTATCAGCATGATATATGCAACTTTCCCAAAACACTAACACATAACTGCTACATACCAATCATGCACCTCATAATTATTATTATACACCATCATCAGCATTTATGCAACATTTTCAACTACATACATTTATCACTTTTCATATTTATTACCTACATTCATCAATGTCAACATGATAATTATTAATTAGTCATTTGTTCATAATAGTTCATATCACCTAAAGCATTTTATATATTATAGTTTTAATCAATTCTACTATGTATACAGTAAAATAATCATATACAATAGTCAATAACACACTTGCAATGCTATCAATCTTTGACAGAAACAGTAACTTTTTCTTTATACATAATACAACAACAACAAAACATCCATCACATATAATTGCCCACTAAACGCAAATTAATCGTTAACATTGATTTTCTACACATCCGGGAACAAGTCTTGTACATTAATTTATCCACACGTTTATGATCGCAATGTAGAGGCTTTCGTCGTTTATCGGCATAAGACTTATGTCGATCTTGTGCAGCCCGCATCCTCTCTCGAATCTTCTCCACAACCTTAACCGTTTTCTCAACGATTTCGGGCCCTAGAACACGTCGTTCGCCAACTTCATCCCAAAACAAAGGAGATCTACAACGTCTTCCATACAAGGCATCATAAGGTTTCATTTCAATCGTCGCTTGATAACTATTGTTATAAGCGAACTCCACCAAAGGTAAGTAGTGCTCCCAATTGCCTTCGAAGTCCAAAACGCAAGCCCGCAACATATCTTCAAGTGTTTGGATCGTCCTCTCGGATTGTCCATCCGTTTGTGGGTGATACGCAGTGCTAAAGTTCAATTTGGTTCCCATGGCAGCTTGCAAACTCTTCCAAAAGTTTGAAGTAAATCGTGCATCCCTATCCGAGACGATTGAAACGGGGACTCCATGCAATCTCACCACTTCTTGGACATAGGCTTGTGCAAGTCGATCCATACTCCATGTCATCTTTATTGGAATAAAGTGTGCCGTCTTGGTTAGCCTATCCACAATCACCCAAATCGCGTGATTTCCCTTCATCGAACGAGGCAATCCCACAACGAAGTCCATGGAAATATGTTCCCACTTCCATAGTGGAATTTCGAGTGGCTTCAACAATCCGGACGGTCTTTGATGCTCCGCTTTAACTTGTTGACAAGTTAAACACTTCTCTACGAACTTCCCAATATCGCCCTTCATGTTTCTCCACCAAAAAGTAGTCATCAAGTCCCTATACATCTTGGTTCCACCGGGATGAACCGTATAAGGGGTTCGATGTGCTTCTTCTAGGATTTCCTTCTTCAACTACTCAAGGTTTGGTACACATAATCGGCTCTCGTACGTGAGGACACCCTTCTCGTCGACTTTAAAGCCCTTCACGCCTTTCTCCCTCGTCCGTTTCTTCAACTTGGCGAGGTCCTCATCCGCCTCTTGCGCTTCAACGATCCGAGTTCGAAGGGTAGGTTGGATCGTCAAGGCTGCCAACATCGATTCCATCTCCTTGGTTGATTCGACAACTTCTATCTTCAACGGCTCGAAATCCTTCACCAAATCGTCTTGATTCGTCAAGGCTGCCAACACGCCACCTTTCCGACTTAGTGCATCCGCGACTACGTTCGCCTTCCCCGGATGGTAGTTGATGGTGCAATCGTAGTCCTTGACTAGTTCTAGCCAACGCCTTTGCCTCATGTTTAGCTCCTTTTGTGTGAAAATGTACTATTATGTGTATAATATCAATGTATCACACTATCATCAGATCGCAACTATTCTACCACATAGTCACCCCTCTCAATGCCTTCAAGGATTTTATTGAAATTTACAATCAATTACCCTTAATAATATTAATTTTACAATAGGCTTCAATAGTCCATTACTCTTTTACATTTTCTAGCAAAACCCACATATTATTCATATTATCCTCTTACTACATTGACACTGATATAATAAGACAACACATCAAGTTACATTAGCTACTATCATCAACATTTTATAAAGCACCTTTTATATTATAAATCCCATGCTTCATGCATTCTGCTAACATCAAAGTATAAATTTCATGACAGCTATTTTTAGTTAAATCCTCACCAATCCTATGCAGAACGCATATATTGTTCAACTACAATACATCTCATCTACATTATCCTAAACACTTTAGCAACATCCAATAGAATCTTCAACACAATACAGTTGTTTACTCAATCATCACCAACACAGTATCAGTGCTCTATGCATCATATATTCAAGTTATATTCAGCATCATATCAAGTTACATACAATTATACTAATACTTTCTAGTCATATTTCAATATTCATCACAATAGTAGCATTATTACACTATACACACCTACTGATTCACTCAATAACTACAGCTTATTTATTTATGCATACATTACTTCATCATTATCATAATTTCATTCCATAGATTCAATCTGTTAATTACTATGCAATTTCATCAAATATTCTTTCATTTCACACAGTACCACTTACCCCACAGTTCATTGTTTATTTGACAATTCACTATTCAACGTCACTGTTTAATATCACTTCATTTTCAATATTGTGACAGCTGACATTCAAACTCATTATTTTTTATTTACATAAATCAGCCATTAATTTAACAAGATTCTTCATTTCAAAAGAAAACATAAAACAATCTTTCTTCTCTGTAGATATGTATTTAACTCAGTCATAATCTTTCTAAGACAAGGAATTTCTTTTTGTCTTCTCTTAATCAAACTTCTGCTACTCCTCTTTTTCAATAACGACAAAGAATCGAATGAACCCATTTACTTACCTTACAATTCAGAATTCATTCATCAACAAGAAATAACATACCTCACAGAAAATTTCTCGTGTAAACAAAAATTCATACCCATCTACTTCATACCATTTCAAAATAGGAAAATGAATCCCTAGTTCCTTTTGTCAACAATGAAAAAGAAAAAATATAATCCTACATGATTTTTTTTTTCTCCCACCTATCAAATAATCCTACATGATTTTTTTTCTCCCAAAAAACATCCATTTAAACCCTAAACCAACCTAATTGACTGAAAGGTTAAATTAAATGCCCTGAAGTCTGAATGGTTTTTTGCAAAACGTAAAACAGTTGGCTTCAGACTCCATTTATTTAAGAATTCAATTTAAATATAATATTAAAACCCTAATAATATTTAATCAGATTCATTTATACCTTCACTAGAGCAAACGACGGTGGCGCTGGAGCCCAGTTGACGGCGTGGCCGAGGACGGTAGCGAGGAGGTGTGGTGTGGCTGACGATGTCGCTGGTTGCTTCAGTCGGCGTCGGCGTGAACTGAGAGCAGGGGTGTAGCGGCGACAGAGAGGCTTCGATCGGCTGCGTCGGCGCTGGCGTGGAAACGCTCAGGCGAGGCGGCGCTCAAGAGGGAATTTTTTTCTCAAGGGTTACGAGACTTACTGTGTGAATTGTGATTTAGTTAAATGAAATAATTTTGAATTTTAATATGTTTCTTTTATCTTGTGTAAAGATTTTATTTGGGGGGAAAAAATCTTTTTAAATGATATCTTTTTAAAATTAAGGAAATAACCTAATAGTATTACTCTTTTGTGAGGATTGTACTAGAAAATAACCTAATAGTATGTAATACTAGACTGAGTAGTTCCTAATATCATCCTCACAAAAGAGTTATACTATTAGGATCTCAACATCAATACTTGTAAATAGAATCACTAAATCATTAATCAAATTGATAATCACACATCAAATTACTAAATTTATCATAACATGGAGTTTTGGTAAACATGAGGACTATGTTGCACGGGTGCGAATACGTAGATACGGATGCAATACGATACGAGTTCGAGGATACGAGTTTTTAAAAAAATTAGGGTACGATTCGTTAAGGATACGTCTATTTATTTATAATTTATTATATGTAATATCTAAAAAATATATTTTTTATAAAATTTTATAAATCATTTATATTTTTTATCACCTATAATTTGAGTATATTCTATAATATAATTATGTAAAAAAATATATCAATTCGAGTTATATTAGTTCAATACATAAATCATAGTAGTAAATTCAATCTAAAATGGGTGTCACACTATCAATTTAAATTATACGAAATAATAAGATTCAATTTAAATAATATATTTAATGCTTATAAATAGGATTCGTGCAGTGGATTCGAGAATCCGTTAGCTGGATTTGCCACTTGTGGCAGATGGATTCGCTACGTGGAGAATCCGACACGAGAATTCAAGAATCTTACCCATTTTAAAGTGCGGGTGCGAATCCGATACTGCATTATAACATTTTTAAAAGAATTTGTGTATCATAGCATGAGGATGTGTGAGTACTACAAGTGGATATGACTACTATAAGTATCACAAGTACAATTTTAACTAACAGGTAAACACAACGAATAATATTTTCGTACAACAAGTGTATATCTTTGAACTAATTTTGTTTTTTATATCTAATCTAGAAATTTAAAACTAAAATAGATAATATCTTGCAAAACTTTATTTTTAGTAGTAATTTAAAACTAAAAATTAAGGAAATAACCTAATAGTATTACTCTTTTGTGAGGATGGTACTAGGAAATAACCTAATAGTATGTAATACTAGACTAGATAGTTCCTAATACCATCCTCACAAAAGAGTGATACTATTAGGATCCCAATATTAATACTTGGAAATATAATCACTAAATCATTAATCAAATTGATAATCACACATCAAATCACTAAATTTATCATAACATGTAGTTTTGGTAAACATGAAGATGTGTGAGTACTACAAGTACAATTTCAACTAGCAGGTAACACAACGAGTAATCTTTTCGTACAACAAGTGTATATCTTTGAACTAATTTTGTTTTTTATATCTAATCTAGTAATTTAAAATTAAAATAGATAATATCTTGCAAAACTTTTATTTTTAGTAGTAATTTAAAACTAAAAACTAAGGAAATAACCTAATAGTATTACTCTTTTGTGAGGATGGTACTAGGAAATAACCTAATAGTATGTAATACTAGACTGAGTAGTTCCTAATAACATCCTCACAAAATAGTGATACTATTAGGTTTTCAATATCAATACTTGTAAATAGAATCACTAAATCATTAATCAAATTGATAATCACACACCAAATCACTACATTTATCATAATATGGAGTTTTGGTAAACATGAAGATATGTGAGTACCACAAGTGGGTATGACTACTATAAGTATCACAAGTACAATTTCAACTAACAAGTAACACAACGAGTAATCTTTTCATGCAACAAGTATATATCTTTGAACTAATTTTGTTTTTCATATTTAATCTAGTAATTTAAAACTAAAATAGATAATATCTTGCAAAACTTTTATTTTTAGTATTAATTTAAAACTAAAAATTAGAGAAATAACCTAATAGTATTACTCTTTTATGAGGATGGTACTAGGAAATAACCTAATAGTATGTAATACTAGACTGAGTAGTTCCTAATACCATCCTCACAAAAGAGTGATACTATTAGGATCCCAACATCAATACTTGTAAATAGAATCACTAAATGATTAATCAAATTGATAATCACACACCAAATCACTAAATTTGTCATAACATGACGTTTTGGTAAACATGAGGATGTGTGAGTACTACAAGTGGATATGACTACTATAAGTATTACAAGTACAATTTCAACTAGCAGATAACACAACGAGTAATCTTTTCGTACAACAAGTGTATATCTTTGAACAAATTTTGTTTTTTATATCTAATCTAGTAATTCAAAACTAAAATAGATAATATCTTGCAAAACTTTTATTTTTAGTAGTAATTTAAAACTAAAAATTAAGGAAATAACCTTATAGTATTACTCTTTTTGTGAGGATGGTACTAGGAAATAACCTAATAGTATATAATACTAGACTGAGTAGTTACTGATACCATCCTCACAAAAGAGTTATACTATTAGGATCCCAACATCAATACTTGTAAATAGACTCACTAAATCATTAATCAGATTGATAATCACACACCAAATCACTAAATTTATCATAACATGGAGTTTTGGTAAACATGAGGATATGTGAGTACTACAAGTGGATATAACTACTATAAGTATCACAAGTACAATTTCAGCTAACAGGTAACACAACGAGTAATTTTTTCATACAACAAGTGTATATCTTTGAACTAATTTTGTTTTTTTATTTCTAATCTAGTAATTTAAAACTAAAATAGATAATATCTTGCAAAACTTTTATTTTTAGTAGTAATTTAAAACTAAAAATTAAGTAAATAATCTAATAGTATTACTCTTTTGTGAGGATGGTACTAGGAAATAACCTAATAGTATGTAATACTAGATTGACTAGTTCCTAATACCATCCTTACAAAAGAGTGATACTATTAGAATCCCAACATCAATACTTGTAAATATAATCACTAAATCATTAATCAAATTGATAATCACACTAAATTGTCGTCGCGGTTTCTGGTTGCTGAATGCGCCAAAATTCATAATTCACGCAACTTCTCTTTGATTCACGCCGAAATTGGGGAATTAGGGCGAGTATTGGGGATTTTTTTTATCATATTTTTTTAAACAATATTAAGAATCCATTTTTTAGTTACAATATATAAAAAATTTACATGTGTGGGGGTGACGCAGTTGGCTAGCGAGTTGGTCTTATAGTTCTGAGTGATCTTGAGGTTGAGAGTTCGAGCCTCTGTCACCCCAAAATTTTAGTTATCCACTCTCCAAGAATTTAATTTCTTTTTTAGTTATGAACTTTCCAAGAATTTAATTGGGAGTAATAGGGATTCTATTTTATCATATTTTTTCATATTCAATAAACAAGCTATGTGTAGCTTAGTTGGTGAATGGCAAGTTATTTGTTGAAACGGTCAAAGGTTCAAGTGCCATTGATATATTCATTTTTTATACTTCAAACTTGATTCAAATAATTTTATTAAAATACCTAAGACAAATGTAGTGTTTGGTCCAATGGTGTAGTTATCCTCTTTAGGTAAAAGGGTCCCATGTTTGAACTTGATGGATTAAAATTTATATTTTTCAATTTTTTTAATATAATTTATATTTTATACGAAAAAAATTAATTAATGACAAAAAGATAATAAATAATAAACATCAAATTAAAATAAAAATTTTCTAGCTTATTTGGAAAAAGATAATAAATAATAAACATCAAATTAAAATAAAAATTATCTAGATTATTTGGCAAAAAGATAATAAATAATAAACATCAAATTAAAATAAAAATTATCTAGCTATTTGGTCGTTATTTGTCTATTTGTCATGTTTAATCGAAAGGTTTTGTGATCGACCTTAATAAATAAATTTTTTAAATAAATTTTATATTCACAATTTTATTCAGTAAAATCTATATTTTATATGGAAAAATTTATTAATCGTCACCATATATAAATATTGGTGACAACATACTATGTCACTATTTACTATGAACAATTAATGACAAACATAAAACTGTCATGCAAATTGAATATTGTATGACCAATATTGATCGTCACTAATTAAAATGAAGATCGTTACCGAATAATATTGTGACGAAATAAGTGCGTCATTAAAAAAAGATTAATAATCGTCACTATATATCAATATTGGTGACGAAAGAATATGTCACTAATTACTATGAACAATTAGCGACAAAACATAAAATTGTCATTAAAACTTTATATTATATGACCAATATTGATCGTCACCAATTAAAATTGAGATCGTCACCGAATAATATTGTGACGAAATAAGTGCGTCATTAAAAAAAGATTATTAATCGTCAATATATATCAATATTGGTGACAAAAGAATATGTCACTAATTACTATGAACAATTAGCGACGAAACATAAAATTGTCATTAATATTTTATATTATATGACGACTATGATCGTCACTAATTACAATGACAATCGTCACCAAATAATAGTGTGACGAATTAAGTGCGTCACCAATTCTTTTGAATAATTAATGACAAAACGTATTGTTGTCACAAAAATACTATTTTTCATGACGTTGAATATGGTCACTAAATATTATGAATATCGTCACCAAAGTTTATTGTGACGAATGTTTTGTTTTTGTCATGAAAATTTCGAATTAGTGACGAAAAAAACACCAGTGGCGACAAAAAGAAAATTCATCACGAATTCTCACTTTTTGGTGACGAAAATTAAATTTGTCACTTGTAGGTAACATATTGTGACGAATTTTATGTCGTCACACAAAATTTCATCACGGAATGTGTGATTTCCTGTAGTGATGCCTAGATTCTATAGAATCATTTTCAAGGGTTGACTTGCGACTAAAGAAGGAAGATTCCCAGAATAGAAGATCAATCAATCAAGGGGACAAACTTGATTGATTGTGAATCACAAAGATTTACGGGAATCAAGAAGGAGATTCAATCAATCTCAATGATTGATTGAATACGAGATTATAGGATCTCAGATTTCTAGTATCTCAACGGCTAGTTATTTGACCCTATAAATTAGAGTATCAGTGATGATTTCTGTATCGGATTTTACACGCACTTTAAGCTTGCCGAAACTCTGTCAAAATCATTACTCGCACTCAATACCTTTCATTAATACTTATCTTTTGTAAGCTTTGTAGAAGCTGTTAGAAATCGATAGCTGTTTAAGCTTTGACTGACTGTCCGGCCTGAATAAATCAGTCTTGAGGACTGAAAACCGTCACTTCTTCGACCTGACGAGTCAGGGAGTGATGGGAATTGCTGGAGGATTGGAGCAGATCTCCAGGCCGAAGCTGTTCACAATGATGGCTATTTCCGACGCCCCTCTGCACAATTTTGACTGGGAGGGTTACTTCCTCCAAATGCTGGTGGCTGAGACCAGCAAAATCAAGAACTCGCCAGAGGGGCAGGCGACTTTTGAGGCCAAGATGCATTTTGGCACCAAGATCTCCATGCTCTTGGAGACTCTGGATCTCGGTGATGTGGATCAGGCCCAATCACTCGAGATCCCAGCAAAAATCCATCTCTTCAGAGCTTATTCCGATGATGCTTGCACAAGGAGAATGCCTCGGACTCAGAAGAAGAAGGCCCAGGCGAGCATGACTGGGAAAGTCCAGGCTCAGGCAGGCAAGTCTTCAGAGTCTGATACAGCAAAGCCAGCGGAGGATAAATCCAAGACCTCCAGACCCAAGCAACAAAAGCTGAAATTTCTCTACTCTGGGTCAGCTGAGCGAAAGAAGAAGCTTATGGAGGTGGAATCTGCTGAATCTGTTGAGAAGGAATCAGCTCAGGCGCAGGATTCTGCTGAAGCTGTTGAGAAGGAACCAGCTCAGGCGCAGGCTGTTCCTGAATTTGCTCCGATTCCATCCCCTGAACCCAACCAGCTGATCCTTACTATTGCTGAAACCTATCAGGGTTTGGGTCAGGAAGAGCCTGCTCAGGAAGGAGGAGTTGAGCAAGAGGTTGCTGAACCAGTTCAGGCTGAAGCACCATGGCCTTTCCCTGCGCCCGATGTAAACAATCTATCAGATTTTGAAATAGTTGCAAGGGGAGAGGCAACTGAGATGGTGGAAAGGAGATTCCCTGATCTTACTGAGGCTCAGAAGGAGGCAGTTGTGCAACTCCGCACTTTTGCCATGATCAGAAATGCTACTTGGTCTGAGCTCAGCCAGCTAGGAGAGTCCAGAGGATGGGACTGCATTGCAGATTTAGAAGCCGCCCTCTTTGATCATTTTGGTGTTAACTCTTTACATCATCTGATCAAAATGGTGGATTTTATCAGAACAGTTCGCAGAACGTATCCTGAGCCCGAGACTCAGTTGGCTGAAGAGAAGGGAAAGGAGAAGGAAGCAGAAAAGGAGGTGGTTGTGATTGCTGATGACGATCAGCAAGGTGGCACTGAGGGAGTCAGTGCACCGGCCGATGATGCACCCCTTGGACCCGAGGCAGCGGAGGCTTCAGGAGAGGGTCGATCAGGTCTTATCCAAGTTCGAGGAAACTGGATCACCCCAGCGGCTATGTTCACTGAAAATTCCTCACGAGCTCTTTCGAATATGCACAGAAGAGTAACTCTCGTTGAGCGACAGGCAATTAGGGTTGATAAAGATTCTAGAACTCTGAATAAGAAGATGAAAAGGCTGGATAAAGACCTGAATGATATGGCCTCTGATATGCATGCAGCAATTGATCTCTTTGGGGAAGCTCGGTCTGAAATCAATGTCGAACTCACTGTCATTTCCGAGCAAACCAAGGATGCCATTCAGAACTGCAATCAGATGGTTTCAGATGTGCAGACTCAGCAGGAGACTAAACTTGCCAACTTTCTGGATCAACAATTATCTGAAAAGGTTGATCAACTGGTTGATGAGAAGTTGGTCAGGTTAAGAACTGAACTGAAGGAGGACCTGCTGAGGGAGTTGTCTGCACAGGAGAAGGAGAAAATTGCATCTGCCCTAGATTCAAGGATGCAAAACTTCGAGGGTCGACTGAAGGCTGCACACAATTCAGCCATTGATCAGCTCAGTATCGGCCTGAGAGGAATGGTGGGGCAGATTGGGCAATTGCAGGTGAAGCAGACTGAGATGGATAGTCAGTTCAATCTTTTGGCGGAGTCAGTGGATGAAGTTGTCAAACGTATTAATGACGATGATGCCAAAAAGGGGGAAGAAGGGAAGAAGCAAATTGCCACCACTGGCAAAGCTAAGAAGAAGAACTTTCCCCTGGAACTGAAGGCTGCGGATAGAAAGAGGACTAGATCCGTAGCCGCCATCGAAACTGCTGAAGGCTCAGATCCAAAGAAGTTGAGACCCTCTGAAGATTCGGCTCTCGAGCCATTATATAAGGAGATGGAGGAACAAATAATGCCATCTGGGCTGACCACTCAGAAGAAATTGGTGATGACTGATGCTGAAAAGATAGCAAAAATGAAAGAAATTTCGATGCTCAGTCAGATCCAGCGCCTAAAAGAATCTAATGAGTATCTGACTTCTCAGGTCCAGAAAAAGAAATCTGTATCATCTGGATCTCGGATAAAGACTCAGAGAAAGATTGTGGTCAGTCCAGATCAAAGTCATCCTCCATAGAAGTTTGTTGAAGACTTCATTCCGATTGAGATGCTGGAGGTTTGGATTCCGATCCGGAATAGGTGGGCATACCTATTCTATGTGGTGGGGTTATGGGACGATCAGACTGAAGAAAAAGACGTCATACTCCATCACTGGATGGCACAGGAGCATCCCGATCTATGGGCTGAAATCATCAGACATGCTGACACTGAAGGTGTTGAGATCGCTCCTCCGGAATTCATTAAGTATCCTCCTCCACTCTTTAGGAATTCTAAGCAGCTGGACCGGAAAGCAATTTCTGAAGAAGTCGTCAGAGTAGGACGAGCTGCCGGGGCCGTTGCTGATCGGAACAGGATGAAGCAGGTCCTGAATCGAGTACTGGAGATGTACGAGATTCCACTGACTGCTTAGAATAAGGATGAAGATTAGATCAGGAGTTAGTTGTTCAGGAATTTTGTAATAGCTTCAGGATACTTGTATTTTCTTATCAATCAATGAAGTTATTTATTTTTCCTGAGTACAACTTCTTGTTGACTCCTGAATTTACTTTTCTGAATTCTTATCAAGAACTGTACTAACCCATTCCTTGTTTTCATCTTATAGACTAAGTACCTAGTTAGTCAGGTGGTACTGAGTTATTTTCACTGACTAAGTCAGTTGATTGTATAGATGAATAGGAATTTGCTTAAGGGTTTTGGCATCATCAAAAAGGGGGAAATTGTTGGGACAATCTGAGTATTTTGATTAGATCCCAAAACCCCTGATGAATTTGCCTAAGTATAGTGTTCAGGATAAAATAGTTCAGCATAGTTAAGTTAGAGATTCAGTACAGAAGGACCATGCTGAAGACTGAAGAATATTGGAGTCGACCCAATTTACTGAAGTCTGAAGCGTAAACCATTCTGAAGGAGTCAGTCAGTCTCGCTGAAGATTGTCTGTTCTGAAGCTGAAAATCGAAGCCTGCTGATTCATCCTGAAGTCATTCCTGAAGTACCATTGTCTGATGTTTCTACTGAATACACTAAGCATGTTCAGGACAGAACTCAGTCAGTGAAGAGTAAGTGTTACCTATCAGGCTGTGCTGAATGCACATAGGACCTGACTTAGGCCTTGGTTCAGTTCACCTGAATCCTGTAAGTCCGAAGCAAAAATGTAACACATACTGAGCTGAATAACCTATCAGGCTGTGCTGAATGCACATAGGACCTGACTTAGGCTGTGGTTCAGATCACCTGAATCATGTCAGTCCAAAGCAAAAGGTTATTTATGCTATGGGACAAGAGACAAAAAGAATGTCAGTAAGACTCCATTAAGACACACGTTCAGACTGAGTTATTACAAGAGACTCAGAGCATTGAATGTACGAGGAAGGATAAATGTCTGAAGGTCAACTAGCCGTTATAGCGGAGAGCCAATGATCTTTCGACACGTATGCACGGAGTCTGCACAGCATTTAATGCGGTATTTAATGCGTCTCAAAAAGGTTGCAGGTGATGTGACAACTTGCCAGAATAAGCGTGGCGGATAGGTCGAACAGTATTTCTAGCCTGCAATCTACCTAAAATAGGAAAGATTTGATTTGATCTCCTCCAACGGATCTATTTTGAATCTCGCCTATAAATATGGAGAACCTTGCACCCATTCAAGGTTAACGGGAAATTTCCAAGAGAAAGCTCTCAAGAATCCAAGAACTCAAAGCATATCATAAACAACACTCTGCAATTAAATTTCCCTAGTGTTGTAGTAGGATTCACTCTGTATTTGCTTAGATCGATAGCTCTATTATTTAGCACTGATTTGTATTGCTAGAGCTATCTTAGTTGGAAACCAGAATACCAAACCTCTCAAAGTGTGAGATAGGTTGGTTAGAAGGACTGGGACTTGTAAAACGCCCAGGGGTCAGTTCCTAAGAGAGGAAGTTGGCTACTCGTGTCCCTTGGCACGTAAAACCCAAGTACCTATCCTCAGGGTTTTGAGGATAGCTTCCTGTTAAATCAGGTCGTGGACGTAGGAGTTGGTTATCTCCGAACCACGTTAAAAAGTCCCCTGTGTGCTGATTTACTGTTTTGTTCAGGATCATAAATGTCATCATATTAAACTGAACATACTGCATTGGTTTTAACTTCAGGACTGAATCAATCATCCTGAATCTGAATACTGTGCACTCAGCTTTAACCACCAATTTACTAAGCAACTCAGAGAAAACGTTTTCAGAAACTAAAACGAGTAGAATCTAAGGGCTCACTTTCCGCACGTACTCTGACTCACTGAGATAGTAGTCCAACTGACTCGCTTCCTAGCAGTCAGTAGGTTTGTTATCTCTACTGAGCTTCCGAGCACTTTACTCACACTCAGCTTTTCTGACTCGTTACTGAACCTTCCTTGCTGCCCCTGTGGACATTCAGCATACTGAGTACTTCAGGGAATCCTGACTGAGTGCGTTAGAGCATTTTTCTGAGTCTTTCAGAAAAATCTGACATCAGTGTATTCCCCCCCCATACACTGATTTAACTCGTTTCGGGACCAACAAATACCCATTGTTTTTTAAAACCGGTTGAACCGGTCGGACCGTGAACCGGCCATAGAACCGGTCCGGTTGCCCCCTGAAAACCATTTTTACGGTTCAATCGGAAAAAAACCTGTCAAAACTAGAAAAAACCGGTCAAACCGGCCAAAACCGGTCTACTTTTATATTTTAATTTTTTTATAATTCTTTTATTAAATTAAATCATGAAGCATGTCTCTGTCCCAAATTAATTTATTCTACAATTTATATATTTTAAATTTTCATAATAATATTTTAATTTGAGATTTTACTTATACATGAATTATGAAACATATCATGGATTATAATTTGGTATTATACCTTGAGCTATTTTGAGTATTTTAATTTCGATTGTATGTGATTCTATTATTTTATTACTTTATTTCAATATGTGACATATAATTTATTAAAATTTTATATTAGAATATTTAATTTATTTTATTTTTAATACAGCATATATAATATTTTTAAAATGTAAGTCAAAATAAATTTAACGGTTAGACCACCGGTCCAACCGATTGGACCGGTTGAACCGTGAACTGGTGCTCTATCCGGTTGAGTCACCGGTCCGGTTATGAAAACATTGGTAATACCCAAAGAATTTATTAAAATACCCAAAGAATAATTAAAGAATACCCAAAGTAGAATTGATACCTGTTATCATTTGTTGCTTCAGAAACAATCTTGTTCCACACTTGTTCCTTTGCAAGTTTGGACCATCTCTTTAATATGTAATTATCAGGTATTTTTTGTATAGAGTGTATATTCATTACTCTCAAGCAGTGATAGCACAATATTCCATATTCTTCAAACTTCTTACAATCACAGCTGAAAAGGTTCATAGTTGTATCATATACCACTCTGTTACTTCTATTTCCTTCATCATTCATTACGTTATAAACCAAGGTGGTTTCATAGAATTCAGCAACAGTAGAAGAAACAAATAAAGATTATGAGAACTCTTTTTCAAAGTGCTTAAAAATTGTGTGAGTGTATACCTCTGCAGCATGCTTTATAATCCCTTTCATTGCAAAAGGAGATTCTGGTGTCATTCTTGAACAATTGAATTCATCCTTTTTCTCTGTCCTTCTCCACTGAGTTAATGTCTCATTGAAAATCTTGTAGAATTCTGTAAAATTTGTCTGTTTGTGCGCTTTAAATCCAATTGCGTGATTAGTGCTTTCACTTCTTTGGGATGATCTTATTCCAGCAGAAAATATGTTCTTGCTTAATGTTGTACACCATTTATCTTTAAGACTATACAGTCTTTTAAACCAAGCATTGTTTTGCAGGTTGTAAGTTGATATCATATTTTCCCAACTGATTTCAAACTCCTTCTCATCATCACAACCTGTTAAATAATGGTTAAATGCATTTTTAAAAGGATCATCTCTCTTTAGTTCTCCAAATCTTGCAATTGCATTTTGTTGGAGATGCCAAAGACACAATCTGTGTCTTGTGTCTGGAAATTCCTGTAATAGAAATATATGTTAAAAAATATACCCAAAGAGCAAATAAATGATACCCATATGTTTATTTCATAATACACGAAGGTCAGTTTAGCATTACACTTAGAATACATTTATTCATATCTAAACCATAATATTTTTATACCCCAAGAACAATATTATGATACCTTAAGAACAAATAAAAATACTCTTAGCAGAAATTTTAAATATCATAGCATTTTATAGGGTATAATTTATATACCTTTTCCAGTGCAGTTGCTATTGCCAAATCTTGATCTGTGAATATTGTCTTTGGGCTTTTGTATCTCATTGATTTCTTGAACATTTGGAAAAGCCACTCGAAAGTTTCTGTCTTCTCATCCGATATAAATGCACAGCCAAACATAACATTTTTCCAGTGATTGTTTATTCCTACAAATGGAGCACAGATCAAATTGTACTTGTTTGTTTTGTATGTCGTGTCAAAAACCATTACGTCTCCATATATTTCATAATCTTCCATCATTAGTGAGTCCCTCCAAAATATACTCGAAAGCCTCCCATCTTCATTTAAACTAATCTTGTAGAAAAAACTATTTTCTTCAGATTCTTGTTTCTCCATGATCTCAATAAGATTACTGGCATCTCCACCTTTAACTTCTTGGATTTTTAATTTGGTCACCAAATTGTAATGGTCCTTCATTGTGTGTCCCAAATTTTCTTCTCCTCCAACCTCATATGCCATGTATCGATAAGAATCGATTGTTCTCATACCTGATGACACCATATCTTCAATAACTTTGCTTTTTTATGCTGTAATTTGTCTTTCCGAACGATGTAAATGACCACACTCTGGTCTTGTTAACACATGGTTGTGTTCTATTTCATGCTGCACAACTTTAAATTTTCCTTCATTAGTTATTCTGATTGACATCCTAGCTTTGCATTCTGTTCTTGTAATTCCAATATTCCTTTTTTTATCTGATGTTCCAGTGCTTGAACCACTATCACTTTTTCTTAATCCAGAACATGAACACACAAAAAATTTACCCAACAATATATGTCTTTCTCCTGCAGAAAATATGTTTGTTGATTTTCTAACACTGAATCCCAAAGAACGTGCATGTAAGCAGTATAATTTATACATCTGATCAACTGTATCTTTCTCAACACCAATTAAAGAACCTCTTATATCACGACAATCAGCTGTAGATTCTAATTCTTGAAATAAAATATGTGAGTCAGTGTAAAATATAGAATGAAGTACTTTAATATTCCAAAGCATGAATGTTTTAATAAACAAAAGGGAATAAAATTATTAACTTAATAAACTCAAGATAATTAAGCAATACCAGAATAATATTATGTAAATACCCAAAGATGTCTTTAGTAATACCTAAAGAATTCTTTAGTAATACCCGAAGAATAGATAATAAATACCCAAAGAATTCTTTAGTAATACCCGAACAATAGATAATAAATACCCGAAGAATTCTTTAGTAATACCCAAACAATAGATAATAAATACCCGAAGAATTCTTTAGTAATACCCGAAGAATAGATAATAAATACTTAAAGAATTCTTTACTAATACCCGAATAATAGATAATAAATACCCGAAGAATTCTTTAGTAATACCCAAACAATAGATAATAAATACCCGAAGAATTTTGTAGTAATATCCAAACAATAGATAATAAATACCCGAAGAATATATAATAAATACACAAAGAATTTTTTAGCAATACCCATATCATATTAAATAACACCTGAAATATTGATTACTATACCTCAATTATACGTTAATTATACCTTCTATATTTGTTGGTTCTGGTTCTTCAACTATTATAATAGAATCATGATTTTTTTTCATGTTCTTCTTCTTTTTCTTCTTCGTCTTCTTCTTCGTCTTCTTCTTCTTCTTCACCTTCAAATTGAATTCTATAGAGAATATTATCTGTGAAGAAACGATTTTTGTTAAAAATTGTTATCATAAATATTTTTGAAGAAATTTGAAGAAGAATTTGTTTAAATTACCTGTTGATTCGAAATTTTCGTCAGGATCGGCCATTGAATCGTGTTTGATTTATGTTTTTATGAATTAAAATTGCTTTCAATCGTGTTTGATTACAGCGGTGTTCTTCAATTTTTTCCAAACTCGCTGATTTAGGTTAAAAAATCTATCTGACTCGTTTCTACGTAGGATCCGCGAATTAAATTTGGGTATGGGCTGGGTCCGAATTTTAAGCCCATATAAGGGTGCATAGTATGCAACCTTGTGCACAACAACCGTACTCATTTTAATAATATAACTTTACACGTTATTCTATTTTTTTAAAAATGCGTGTACTCCTAAAGGAGAAAAAATATTTTTGGACGGAGGGAGTAGTAAATAGAGAATCGACTCAAAAGAGCCCTTGTAACTCGCGCGATCGATACGTGTAACCTTGCTCGAAATGTGTCCCATTAAAAAATATGTATTATCATTTAGTCTCAAATTCCTACTCACACCATATATACACACACATAACTTTGTCTAAATTATGATATTTGTGAGACTATATCATTTTTAAACGACAAGCTTTTACCTTTGGTAGAAATTTGTAGGCACACCATAATCTACTCTCCCTTCTCCACCCAAATCAATGTCACTCTTCACAATAAATTTTTGTCAATCTATGTTCAAATTAAATACAAATACACCGTCTCGTATATAGTAACATGTTAACATATCATTGAAATCCACGTCGATAAGCGTGGTTCAGTACGATATGCTGTACCAAAAAATTCAGTATGTAAGATTTCATACCGTTACCATATCGAACTACAGTGTCGATTTTATATCAGTACACTGAAATTATCAAAATATTTTTTTTAGCAAAAACACCAAATATATATATATATATAAATACATCTTTTTTTGTATTTTTTGTATATATCAAAATTTTAAGAGTAATACCCCAAGAACAACTCATAAATACCTTAAGAACAACTCTAAGTAAATATCCCAAGAACAACTCACTAATACCCCTAGAACAAACCATTAATACCCCAATTTACTAATACTCTAAGAACAAGCTTGTAATACCCGAAGAACAATTGAGTAATACATGAAGAACAACTGAGTAATAGTGTAATACCCCAAGAATAAGCCCAAGTAATACCCAAAGAACAACTAATCAATATCCCAAGAACAAATACAAGTAATACCAGAAGAATAAATCTAAGTAATACCCCAAGAACAAGTCTAAATAATACCCCAAAAAATAAGTCTAAGTATTACCCCAAGAACAAGTCTAAGTAATACTCCAAGAACAATTTATTAATATCAAAAGAATAATTAGTAATACTCGAAAAATAATTTAGTTATATCCTAAGAAAAACTCATAAATACCCCAGAAACAAGTAGATCTATATCAATTGAACAAATAATATCTTTTGATATAAACTTCTAATCGAATTTATAGTGGCTTAAAATAATTATTAAAAATACAACATCAAAAGGTTATAAATTACAATTAAAAAAACGATATTTTTCATAAATTTTTATGAAAATAAATGTAGTATTTTCTTCATATTAATCCATATCTTTTACTTTTAACATTTAAAATAAACACATATGCCTTTTTGATATGATGTTGAAAATCAACAAGAATGCTTAAAAATAAAGTAATCAAAGCATAAAATCTTCTCAAATTTTAGTAATACCTAAAGAACAATTTACAAATACTCAAAAAACAACTCACAATACCCCAGCAACAATTAACAATACTTGAAGAACAAAATCACTAATACCTCAATTGCAATAAAAACACATAGTGCATCGTGTAGTGTGTATTTTTAAAAATTCAAAATTAAAGTCAAAATTAAAATTAAAATCTAAATGTATAGTATGCACTTGGTGTACCTTAGAATTTGCGAAATTTTAAATATGCATACTGTTACTATAACAACAACATGCAGCATGAGTAACAAATATTTTGGGGTATACTGCCAAAACTAATTATATTTTCAATATTTTTCCATTTGATAAGGATATTTTCCCACAAAAATTTTGAATGGTCCAAGTTATATGCGTCCACGCACCAAATATATATACACATCATAACTAACTCTCCAAATTTCCCTTCCATCTCAAAAACCATAATATGTGCGCTTCTTTTTTTTCTCCCTATGCAACAGCCCCCCATCGTACAACATAATTGCCCCATGCCCCTACCTTCATTTTTTCTTCTTCCATGTGTAGTTTTTTGCTCCTCCCCATTTCTTGCTCTGTGTAAAGCTTTTTTCCAATCATATTTTTTTTTAAATCCTTCTCTCAATCACCGTTGTATCACAAGTTTTCTTTTTTCTTTTCTACTCATCTATTGTAGAATGTAAAGAAAGAATTATTGAAATTTTTGTATTTTTTTAAAAAGAAATTGCTGGAACTTTTGTTCCAATTTTTTTTGGCACTTTTGTATCTTTTATCAAAAATATTTCCTGAAAATTTTACTTGTTCTCGAAAGAGGTGTTCGAAAGATTTGATTTTCTAGATTTATTTTTGAACTTCACACATTATTTTTTTTGGAACTAATTTTTCTTGCAATATTTTTTTATTTGTTTCAGAACGTGATTTACGACATTTAATGTTTTGCTATTTGTTAATTTCTTTCCTTTTCTTTTTTTGTTTAATTTTTTAAAATTTTTTTTTTGGAAATGACAGTTGTTTTTCTTAAAGATACAGATACATGTGTTTTGAGATGGAAAATGACGATTGTGTTTGCATATTTATTGTGTGTTAAATAATAAGATATATATATATGTATATATATATATATATATATATATATATATATATATATACTAGTATATAACCCGCGTACCACGCGGGAGGTGCATTAATTTTAGTTAATCAATCTTTTTTATTATGATTGATAAGATTTAAAAATTTTAAAATAAAGAATTGTTAAGATAATTAAAAATACAATTGTTAATAATTTTAGGTA
>JAPKLY010000813.1:40342-96180 GCA_026898435.1 Prunella vulgaris | reverse complement strand
TATAGCAATAACATAAAAAAATGTTATTGCTATATATCACGTGAATTTGTAAATAATTTTTCTTTAAAAAAATATATTTTTGACACATTTTTAAAATTTTAATGTTAATTTTGACAAAGTCAAAAGTTTTGGTTTGATTTAAATTTAATATGAAAACTTTTAAAGTTAAAATGGTTGCGTAATTAATTTTGTTTTAAAAAAAATATAATCGTTATATATTTTTATAATTATAATTATAATTTTGATTTATTCGAATATTTTGTTTTGATTTAACTTTAATATGAACAGTTTAAAAAATGTTTTAATACATACAGATTAATTTTGGTTCAAAAATTTTATAATTTTGACATATTTTAAAATTATAATTATTTTTTTAGATATATTCAAATGTTTTTTTCAAATTTATTATATATATATATATATATATTAAATGAGTTGGGGAGGTAGTTACGTAAGATTAACAAAAAATTGTGAGAACACGATCAAGCAAAACTAATTTATTATAAAAAAAAATCAGAAATGGATGAAGTTTCCTTTGCTGTCGTCATAAAATGAGATGAAAACACAATCATGATGTTAATTTTCAGTAATCGTAATCTCAAATAAAATTAAGATATAGAGTAGTCCGATTTATAAATTATAGAGATTTGTGTTACCGAAGGATCAAAGGATCAAAAGTTCCCCTGGCCTGGATAGAAATGAGATTGGGTGCGAGAAACGTCTGTTTATGCGTGGATGATGTGTGTATATATGCCCATGGATCCTCTCTCCTAATTTTAGGAGAAATTTACACAAATAAATGGAGATGATCCAGACTCGTGTATATATAGGTGTAGGGAGGGAGAGAACGATTTTGAAAAGAAAAAAACTGTGAAAATATAACCGCAATAAAAAAAAATGTGAAAATATAACCGCAGGGTAGAATTTTAGAATTTTAAATTCTTGAATTGTGGAAAGGCTAGGCCATGTAGGATTAAAAAAACTCTGAAATATAAGGGATTAAGATTAAATTTTGTTATATATTATTAAAATTAATATTATTTGTGTGTGTATTTTGAATATGGTCTTTCTATGACTTTGTAATGGGAAGCCCATTATCTAGAAGAACCTGTTCCCTGCTCTTCCGCCGTTTTAACATCTTCATTTTCTAATCATAATGTTTTAAAAAGCGGGTCGGACCGGCCGGTCGGACCGGTCCGACCGCTACTCGGAGAGGCTTCCGAGCCGGTTTTACACGTTGAACCGGGCATATATGAAAACGCTCGCGAAGCGCTGAAAAGCGGCGAAATTCGGATCGGACCGGCCGCTCGTTGGGCCGGCCGATCCGGCGAGTTATACAATTTTTGTTTAATTAATTTTTTTTTACATATTTTAGAATTATTAAATTAATTATATATAAATATATTAAAATAATTTAATAACTTAACACCTAATTTGAAGTCATATAAGACTCATAACTCATAACCTAGATCTAGTTTCTCTTTCACGATTCAAGAGTCTCCATCTCCACTCTCCAGAATCAGATTCTTCATCCGCTTCCAGGCTTCCAGCCGCCGCCCTGCGCCGCCTGTGCCCCGCCTGCGCGCGTCCTGCGCCCCTCCTGCGCGCTGCCTGCGCGCCGCCTGCGCGCCGCCCCTCCACTTCACGGTCAGGCGTCCCCACCCACGATTCCAGGTAACGAGTAAGAATAAATAAATTATTTTGTAAATATAGCAGTTTGGTGATGCACAGGGCTTGGCCAAAATGATGTGATGATTGTACTCTGTGTTTTAGTTTTGATTAAAAGAAAAAAAAAACAGAGTATTAATTAGATTGTCAAAATTGAATTTTAGTTTGTAGTATAAGATGTGAATTTATTTCTTAGTAAAATTTATTATAGGATATATAATTTTATAAGAAATATATATATATATATATATATATATATATATAATTATATATTATGTATTTATGACGTCATACCGGCTCAACCGCTTTAAAAACGGTTAGACCCGGTTGAACCCGGTCCGACCAAAAAATCTAAGGTGACCGGGTTAACCTCCGCTTCCGCTTTTAAAACATAGATCATAACTCAAATTCAAATTCAATACGGGTCGGGGAGCGCCTAATCACTTTCTTCGCAATGGAAATCCATCCCACAGGTCTAAATCTTTCCCTTATGTTTTGTGTCTTTATGTGAAATCGCGTGAATTATATATTGCAGTTAAATGTGAAGCCAAGAAAATCTCCGATCCCAACACCAAGGGTGGATCGACTACCAACTGTTTGATTTTGTGTTTCAATTATGAACATCGTTTCAGGGAAAAAAGAGTGTTTGGAACCCTAACATAACTTCAAAATTAACACCGGCAAAGGGCAAACCCGTTTAAAAAAGCTGCGGAGGCCAAAGAAGAAGAGCGTGTGTTTTCAAGAAAGCGAGGTTGAAAGATTCTGGATAATGGAAATCCGAAGGAGCCTTCTTTTAAAGCAAAGCCGAGGGTTTCTACACAGCGCGGAGAAATGCAGTTTTCATAAGCTCGAGACTTCAGCTTATTCTTCCAATTGCAAAGCAGAGGTACTCTTTCAGCTGTATCTTTGGATTGGATGTTTTAAATTAATTTCAGTAGTAGAAGGATTGCATGATTTTAGCCCGTTAGAAATGTCAGAGTTGATGTTAAAAAATATCTATCGCGGCATGAACATGGAACAAGAGTGGAGAAAACTGTGTGTTAGCTATGGACTCATGAAAGAAGTAACCCCTGCTAATAGGGAGGAGGCTAAGGATGTGGTGGAAGAAGAGAATTTGGCTGCATCATCTCCATGAACACATCTGATAATTCAAAGATTCATTATAGTTGGCTGGTTATTTTGTGCATATTTGGGTTCTTATTTTTGTGGTGGATGAAATTACATATAGTGTCTAGTTGTAGTTAAAACTAGGAGATCAATTATGCTTCCCTGTTTTTTGAATTTGAAGAATCAGCATATGTCTGTAAGCCTATTATTGTAAATATGGAACACAAGTATTTGTCGTTTTGGATCAACTGCAGTACTATTTTGTATGTTTGGAATTATGTATTGGTCACGCAATTATTTTCTAACTTGCAATTGGTTTTGCGCTTAGAAAACTATTTCCTATCATAAATTTCACTTTCATAATATTCAAAAAAATTACATAAAATGTCAGTATAAAGTAATGAATATTATGGAGTCCATCTTTTAATAAAATACTCCCTCAATCCCTTAGGAATTTGCACTCTACGGGACGGCACATTTTTTAAGGAAAATGTGTTTTATATATAAAGTAGTGACATATGAGTAAACATGTGTATAAATTTGTGAGTGTGCACGTAAATCAATGTTTCCTTTTTTGATAGTGTGCAAATTTGTATGGGACGTCCAAATAAGGAAAGTGTGCAAATTTCTGTGGGACTGAGGGAGTAATTATTTATAAAAATAAAAATAAAATAATTGTACTGACAATTAAACACATTCTTCGTAATTTTGATTTGGTATTGGGGCTTCAAGTCAATTTTCATAAATGCTAGATTTAGGGGATAAATACGAAGAGAGAACACATTAAAAACATGACAAACCTTCTAGAATGTAAAGTGAGCAGCTGTTCATTTTCTTATTTGGGGAATTAATCACTGGTTGTCTTTTTTTTTTTTCTGGGCAAATTTGGTCAACAAAGTTCGAAGACACTTAAGTTCGTGAAATAGAAACATTAATCTTTTGGAGGATGAATCATTCTGATCCAAGTTATTATTTCCGCTTTGTGGATATATTGCTTATCTTTTTATCAATTGCCGAAAAAATTAATTTATAAACTTATCAGTGTGCAACGAATTTCTTGTTGGGGGGGGGGGGGTTGGGATATGAGGATCATCGAAAAACTCATTTGCTTAGGTGGGATATGGTTTGTAAAGGATGGAGAAATGAGGTTTAGAGACTAGGGACTTAATAATTTTAAGCAAGTTTTATTAGGCAAGTGGATGTGGAGAGTTCTTGAGACCAAGATAGTTTATGGGTCAAAGTCTTTAAAATAAAAATATAGGGAATTTTTTTTTATGTGTGAGAGTGGGGAGGACAGTTAGGAGGAATGTGAGGGGAGGGAGTAAATTTGTTGCAGGGTGGTGGAAGGATGTCTATGATTTATATTGGGGGCATAACGGGAGAGGATTAAATGGGAAATTTTGAAAAGTGGTTGGGAGTGCTAACAAAACTTCTTTTGGTCGAAATGGTAGGTTGGGGTTGATACTCTGAGGGAAAATTTTCCTACATTATTTAGGTTGAGTGAACAGCAATAGGCTAAGATTAGTAATGTGGGTGTTTGGGAAATGAATGGATATGGGTTTTTAGATGGAGAAGCGATTTGAGGGAAAGAGATATGGCTTCGCGTAATGATTTGATGTTGTGTTTGAACATGTACAAAATATCAAAAGATTCTGATGATGTGTGGAGATGGACTCTTGCAAAAATGGGATTTACTTAATGTTGGGATATTCACTGAAGTAGTTTTGATTCAAATCCCAAAATCCTAAAGATAAATTTGCCTAAGTACAAAATTCAGGATTGTATAGATTAATGAATAGTTCAGGATAGATTAGACTTATTTATATTCACAGGTACTCAGTTCAGGGGGAACCAACCTGAAGACTGAAGTCAGAAGGAGATGTCCTGAAGATTTCAGTCAGGGAAGATTCAGTCCTGAAGACAGTGTTCATTAAAGATCAAGTGCAAGAAAACTGTCCTGAAGCTGAGGTCCTGAGAAGAAGATCGATGCTCAAAAGATTGATCCTGAGAAGATACAATTATGAGGAGTTCCACGATAGCGATTCTACTGAGTATACTAAGCGTACTCAGGTCAGAACCTATTAAGTGAAGGCGGATGTAACCTGATTATTGGGTTGAGTGTTCATTCTACTGACACTTGTAAATCCTGACAGAAAAGGTTACTAACGCTTTCGAACTTAACATTTATGCTAAACGACTGAAGACAAGAAGAATGTCAGAGCTCAAATGAAGACAAACATTTGTACCAGAGTTTAAGTACAACTTACTCGGAGTATTAAATGGTACTATGAAGCATAAAGTCACGTCGAAAACTACCCATTTGAAAAGCAGCTAGTGAGACGATGAAACGTGTGTACGGAGCCGACCTTCGCATTAAATGTCCACAGTCCGCAGGAGCCGCCAAAAGACTTTCACCAAAACAAATATGATGAAAGGTAAAATGTACATCATAGGCTGCCACCTACCTAAAATAGGAAGATTTCTTTTGATCTCCTCCAACGGATCTATTACAAATCTCTCTTATTAATACAAAAGGTCTTGCACACAAACAAGGTTACGGAAAATCTTGATTTTGAGATTAACCAAAGATTCAAGCGCTCAAAGTATTCAAGCTCTCAACACTCTGCATTACAAATTTCCCTAGTGTTGATAGGAATCTTTCTGTATTTAGCTTAGAGTGATAATCCATCCTTTAGATCTGTTTTGATGGTAAGGATTATCACATTAGTTGGAAACTGAAAGCTAAACCACTCTATGTTGTGAGTTGGTGAAGTGGGAATGACTGGGACTTGTAAAACCACTCAGGGGTTGAATTCCTTAGAGAGGAAGGAGACTGCTTGTGCACCTTGGCACGTATAAAAATATGAACCATTCCTAAGAGTGGATTGCTCCTGTTAAATCAGGTCATGGATGTAGGAGCTTGAATCTCTGAACCACGTAAAAATCTATGTGTGCTGATTTACTTTGCTCTGTATTCTTAATTATCGTATCACTTAAATCAGGACAACATTTAACATTGTTTTGAATCTCAAGAAGAATCGATCTTCCTGATCCTGAAAATTGAGCACAATCATTAACCACCTTTCAGTAACTAAGTTAAAAATACTTTTAGAAAAATATTAAAACGAGTGTAATTTAGAGCTCACTATTCCGCACTGAAAAGCTTGATTAGATAGATATCCAGCTGGCCAGCTTCTCAGTAGTAAGTAGATGGGTTATCTTATCTGAGCTCACTCTGAGCACATTTCAGGATTCAGCATCATCTGGTTCATGAGTCTTTCAGTCCTCAGGACTAAGTCTCAGTGAGCATTCTCAGTTTCTAACTGACTGAATTCCTGAGGGGAATTTTTTTAGAAAGGAAAAGTTGTCATCAGTGTATTCCCTCCCCATACACTGATTCTTACTCTTTTCGGGACCAACAAGTGGTGTCAGAGCAGTGGTTCGCAAGACCACTGACTTTGATTGCCAATAGTTTTTAGGAGAAACTTTTGGAGGTCTACTGAACTAGATGTAAGTGTTTTCTAAAACTGCATTTCATGGCATCCTCCAAGCGACTCGAGAGCAGCTTCCCTGAGTTCTCCATAGCCAACTATGATTACTGAAAGTTCAGAGTATTTGCAATTTTAAACTCTATTCATGATTAGATGTATCTGGTCATAGAGAAAGGTCCGATTAAGTTCATGACTGATAAATCAGCCATTTTCCCAGTGATGGGTGATGTCCCAGTTCCTCCCCCAGCTAGTCTTGAGCCCATGGAAAGGGACAGACTGGCCACAAATCAGATTAAGCAAATTGGCCTCGATAACGTTGCCAAGAACATCATTCTCCCTGCTGTTCCTTATGAACACTTAGTGAGATTGATGCATCTTTAGACGGCCAAGGAAATCTAGGACACACTGGCTGAGATGTGCGAGGGATCTGAAAAGATCAAGGAAATCGCAGGGACTTGGTGATCCAGAAGTTTGAAGCATTCAAGATGCTCGAGGATGAGACCATCGGCCAGATGGAGTCAAGATTCATCAAGCTGATGAATGAGTTGGCAACCCTTGGGAAGCAGATTCCCAGGAGGGAGGTGTCCTCCAAGGTCCTGATCTGTCTCCCTGAAAGATGGGACACATGAGTGATAATGCTGAAAAACACTCAGGACCTCACCAGTGTCACCACTACTCACCTCTTCTCAGAGCTAAAGACTCTAGAATTTGACATCAATAAGAGGAAGAAGAAGGTTAAGGCCAGTGGGGATAGTAGTGAGAGAAGGACTCATGAAAAGGAGAAGAGCATTACTCTTATGGCCACTCTGGAACATGAGGCTTCTACCCGTTCCCTGAAGGAGTTGAGCAAGGATGAGCTTGCTGAGGAATACAGTCAGATGGCAAGTCGGTTTGAGAAGCTCAACTCTAGGTTTGGCAGGTGTTGGTCCCAAAGGCAGGTTTTAGTAAGGAAACTCTTAACCAAGTCTAGAAGGGGGGGTTGAATAGACTTAGAGAATTTAAAACCTTTTCATTTTTTGACCTTTTACAAATATCAGCAAACTTCTAGAGGCTCATCTGGTTTTAATGAAAATAGTGCGCTGGTGAAATTTTAAATGCGGAAACGTTTTTACTTTGAAAATCCTATTAAATGATTGTGCACAAAATAAAGAACATAAAGAATAAAGGGCAAAGACACACGATTTATAGTGATTTGGAAGCAAAGATCCTAATCCACTCTCCATAATCCAACTTAAACTTGTAGGTCTCTCCATTAACTTCTTTCTTTCTCACTCACTTACTTGAGAGTACTCTCTACAAACGTCAGTGCTAACGTTGCAACTGACTTGCTCAACTTCTATAAAGCTTACAAAGGATAATTGTGTTTTTGTGCGTTTGTGAGTACAATAAATATTTTGGCAGCTTTCTGCTTAATTGATAGTGAGATAATTGATACTGAAAATCTTCATTGGTACTCATTTATATTAGGGTTGATCAACTAGCCATTTGAGTTGACTAGTGATCAGATCCCTATATTTTTGGACTTAATCAATCATAGTGATTGATTGATCCTCTTATTGATTCACGGAAATCTTCTGGATCTTCCTATCAATCAAGTTTGTCCCCTTTATTGATTGAGCTTCTAATAAAAAAATCTCCTAGATGTTGTGATTGTTCCTTGATTGACTTCGTTTCTCCTGGGACATGTGCAAGACTTCTTCAGCTTATCTGCTACCTCAGCTGGCATACCAGCCTCGTCTGGTATTGTGGACCCCAGCTGATGTCGAAGATCTCATCTGATATCTCAGATCTCAGCAGACATCATCTGGTCAAACTTTACCTCTGCTGGTATCTCAGACCTCGTCTGGTGTCTCGGTCCTCGTCTGATCTTGGTCCTAGTCTTGCTTGCAATTGGCTCTTCATCTGGTCTTTAACTTCAGCTGGTAAAAGTCTCCTCTGAAGTTCTTGTCCACAGTTTGTCTAATGTCAGCTGCTTAGGGCTTCTGTCTTCTGGGATAAGCTAAGTCCTGAAGGGCCTCAGCTGGTCTTCTTCTCTATGAACACTCTGGGATCTTCAAGGCAGTAGGGTCTATTCCCCCTAACAAGAATACCTATCTAATCCTAGACTATTCATCAGCTGACTAACAGGTTCAGCTGGTCCTATTACATACTGAGTAGTTTATCTTATCATCAAAACACTAAACATAATATCCTAACAAATTCCCCTTTTTGATGATATTAAAACCAACTTAGCCAATATCAAAAGATAAACATTTTTATAAATCAAGTAATAGGATAGAAAAGAAGATGTTTATATAAGATCTCTTAGACAGAATATAAGGCAGCTGATAACTAGAAGTTGTCTGAAAAGATAAAGTGTTTCATTCAAAATATAAGGACTCAGCTGGACTATTACAGAAGAGACATTCTTTCCACTATTGGTACCTGCATCCAATCCATGAACTTCTTTTCGATCTTCTTCAGAGTCTGCGGAGACTTGTAGGTCAAGGTGCAGAAAAAGGGTGCCACCAGATCGGACCAGATTTTCTGAATGTCCCTCAAATTGGACTTGCCTCTGGTGTCTTCTGGCATGATGAAATACTCTAGCTCTGGCAATTCAGGGTGGGCATGCCAGTTTCTCATCACACCAGAGATGAACTTGAAGAATTCTTGGAAGCTCCTCCTCAGCCAGGTTATGAATTCTTCATTTCTCTCACTTTCCCCTTTGATCTGATCCCGCAAAATGTAGATCTGGGTAAACCCTTGTATCTTGATTTGCCTCCACAGGGTAATCTGCTCTTCTGACATATGCGAGACGAACATCTCAATTGTTCTGTCGACCAGTGGATCATTGGAGTCAGGGGCGAAGGTGGTCTTCTGCCTTCGGCTCTGGGGCACTTGCTTTCCTTCCTTCTTCATCCTCCTAAGGTAGCGCCTATTCAGGTGGTCATTCATCTCTCTCTCATGGCGCTTGTTCCTCTCCTCAGTAGTTTTATGCACTCTTTTCATCTGTAGCTCCTTGGCAATCCATAGGTCAAGGTCTGTGTGCAGCTGTTTCCTCTCCTGATCTCTGGTTTCTTCTTGCTCTTCTTCTCTCTTGAGGGTTTACCAGCTTGAGGGATTTCATCTCCTGAGCACGCTTCCTTGTATCGTCTCAATCACTGATGTAGTCCTCAACGTTCTGAACCCTTGCTGCCATTTTTTCCTGAGTATCCAACACCATCGCCTTCAGGGCAGCAACCTCAGCTTTGAGCAAGGGAATCTCAACTGAGTGAGAGGTAATTTCAGCTGAGTTCTTCTCTTCCCCCTTTTTAATATCATCAACAAACGTAGAGGGAAGAGAAGAGGGAATCTTGGCAAGCTCGGTTCTGAGGTCCTCCTGACCCTTCTGACGAAACTCAGTCTGCTTTTCCAGAGCTTCTTTTAGCTGAGTGACCTCGGACATATGGGCAGTCAACACAGTGTTGATGAAATAAACTAATCTGAGTACTTAAGAAAGTAATCAAGGAATTAACGGATGACATGTCCCGAAACGGCTAATCCAACTTGATAAACAAGGGCAAAACCACGAAGAATCGATGAATAGACAAGAAAGGACCGAGCAGCAGTGCCAGAGAGGAAATGAGCAAGCAGCTCACCTGCTCGCCCAATCACCTGACCAGCTCACCTGCTCGCCTATATGTTTATTATGGGTGAGCAGGTCTTGAAATCCATGAAACGGGCGAGCAGCTCACCTGCTCGCCCAATGAACTGGTCGCCAGACATCAAGAGCTGCTCGCCTGTTGTGAAGATCGACCACTAGAACCCTATTTTTACCATTTTTAGCCAATTTTCCGTTGTAATTATCTTGTTTAAGCGGTTAATGACACTTGTAAGCCTCATATGAAGCGTGGCAAAGCAAATGCCACCTCCTACTTGTATTTTTGCCTATAAATAGGCCATTTTTCAGAAATAAGAATAAGTTTTCGCTACTATAACGAAGTTCTGCCGAAATCTTTCCCGAATTAAACACTTTGCAGTTCCAATAAATTGAATTCAATTGGTTGTTAATGAAATCGCATTAGTTAGCCACATAAAACTACTTTTGCGGAGATTTCGTTAACAAATTGGTGCTAGAGGAAGGGGGCCCGAACCTTCGATTGCTGGATTTTGTTGAATTCTGGAGTGGAAACTGCAAAATTGGCATTCTGGATGAAGATTCACAACCTGTTCGCTTGAAGATTTAAAGAAACACAAGTTGTTCGCTTGAAGGTTTGAAGGAAACGTACCTGTTTGTCCTTTTATCAAGAAATAACACTAGATGGTCGCCTGCTTGTACACCTGGTCGCCTGTTTGTGCACTTGGTCGCCTGTTTGACCACCAGCTCACATGGTCGCCAGTTTTTCCACCTGCTCAACTCAGCTGTTCGCCTGAACTGCTGCTCGCCCATTTTCACCTGTTCACCCGTTTGCTTGTCTAACAGCATAACAGCTTAACCTGCTTTGTGGAAAAGAGCTGACATTACGTAAAATGTCAAGGGAAATTTCTCAACCAAGGATGACATCTCGCGGGAGAAATAATGACCAGCCGAATAAAAGAGCCCCAGCACCCGAACAATCAACGGCAATCCAAGGTGCTGCCGGAAGTCGACAACAAACCGAACCAACTGGAGTCCCAGCAGCTCAAGTGGGACAGAATTATATGCAGGGATTATCTGAACTGCTCCCATTCCTACAAAACCCCGAGGATGTCTCCCGCATAACAGCACTCTGTAGAGTGCTGAAAGAGCAACAACAGGGTGCAGCCGGTCCTTCTGGCACTCAACCTGATCAGAGGCCCATTTTTCAACGAGTCAATCAGGGTCCACCAGAGACCGAGGCTGACAATGAACAGAGGCGAAGGCACGAAGAATGCGGGAAGCAGAAGGTGACAGACCGTTTGGGCCCAAAGATGGCAGACCGGTTGGGCCCACAGGGCGGAAAAGCACGGAGCGTGATGGATGAGTCAAGTCACGGAACTCCGCAAAGCAGATTACAGGAGCGAAGGGAGTACAGGTCACATGGCCAGCCTGTATCGGCCTATCGACCCCCAAGTAGAGCACCAGAAGTGGACCAGAGGAGACTGAACAGAGAACCAGAAGCAGACCAAAGAAGACCAAGGGTACAGATCTATGGAAAGAGATGAAACTTGCATGTCTGAAGACTTATGCGGAATTTCGGAACAAGGCTGGAGTTTATGTGGCCATGCAAGAAGCATTACTGAAATCCATGGGTGAAGGTAAGAAAGCACCTAAGGCAGCAACCATAAACAGGAGAAGTGGGGGAAAATATTGAACCCCAGGGAATTTGAAATCATTCGAGGGAGCCAGATTGGCGGAGAGATTGAATCAAGTCTTGACCGTGTCCATTGACCAGCTCTTCAACGCGGTCAAGAGAACAGGAGAATTGCAACCAGCTAGGAAGCTTAAAGTAGATCCAAAAAGGATGAACTAGAACAAATTTTGTGCCTATCATCAGGCGACGGGGCATTTCACCAGCGAATGCTAGGATCTACTAAGACAGCTGTGGAGGTTTTACGAGGAATGGAAATTGTCAGAGTTTGTCAAGAGACCACCGGGAAAGAGACCACGTGTGCCCGATTGAAGGGTGAATGAAGAGAGTAGCGAGAATAAGAATGAAGAAGGTGCCGGTCCGAGACCCCGGGGAGAACAGCAAGCCGTACTTCCCCCGCCAGGTCCAGTGCGGGATGTTTTTGTTTTGGAACCCGAAGTTGGCCGAGCCGGCAATTGTACAGATGGAAGGCCACCTCCGTCGAAGAGGCAGAAGATGACAGAGTTGCGTGCTATTGTAGAGGCAGGAAACCGATGCAGGACCCTTTACCAAGCCCACTGTAGAGCTGACTTTTTCACAAAGAGACTTGGAAGGGATCATGACTCCACACAACGATTCCTTGGTCATAAGCGCGAACATTATGAATGCACGAGTTCACAGATTGCTGGTCGACACTGGAGCGTATACGAACATTTTGTTCAAGAGTACTCTAGACCAGATAGGGGACTATGAATCCTATATCTAGACTTGTAATCACAGAATCATAGGATACGGGGATGCAATTACTATTCCCCTAGGCACAATTCGTTTATCTGTTGAACTTGTATCAGTCGACGATCCCAATAGGAGAATGACGAGGCAAGTATATTTTCTCATTGTAGACCAGCCATCCTCCTATAATGGGTTCCTTGGTCGACCTTTTTTACACGAATTAGAAGCTTCTTGTTTGACTTACTACTACTGTATAAAATCCCGACACCAAATAGAGCTGGCACAATAAAGGGCGATCAAAAGAAAGCCCGTGAATGTTTACTTCAGAACGCGCCATCGGTCACTTATATACACATGATCGAAAGTCCTCCCCCAAACACTGAACTGGAACCTGAGACATTGAGTGCTTCCCAAGCGGAAGCAGAACCAATGGAGGTTGATAACCCAGTTCACGTACCAGAGAGTGTACCTGATCCGAGTATACAAGTCCTAGGGAAATCAGAGCCTGAAAGGAATCTTGAGGGCGAATACCCAGATGAATGCCTACTCAGCCAAGATTTCGAACTTAGGCTCGAAAGTGAACCGATGGAGATTGAAGATGAACTAAACGTGGACGGACCTATTCTGGATCCGAGGTGGAAAGAGAAGCGAAAATGTGCCACACCGATGGATGAGTTAACATCTATCCAGGCTTATCCAGATAAATAAGATCTAGAACTCTTCATCGGATCTGAACTGCCTGAGCCATTCAGAACGAGAATGATTACTTTCTTGAAAAGTAACCTGGACATTTTCGCATGGTCTCATTCAGATATGACAGGTATTCCGACAAAATATGCCTGTCATCGACTCAATATAGATCCAGCACGCCGACCGATTCGCCAAAAGAGATGAAAATTTGGACCCAAGAAGTACGAAGCACTAACAACTGAGGTCTAGAAGTTGCTGGATAATAAGTTGATACACGAAGCCTTGTGCCCCCAATGGGTTACGAACCCTGTCCTTGTTCGTAAACCCAACGACACATGGAGACTTTGTATCGACTTTACAGATCTGAATGATGCCTGTCCGAAGGACAACTTTCCACTCCCCCACATTGATCATCTGGTTGATAACACTGCGGGGCATGAGCTCATGACCTTCATGGATGCCTTCGCAGGGTATCACCAGATTGCACTACATCCTGACGATCAGGAGCATTCTGCATTTTATACCAACAAAAATCTCTATTGTTGGGATAGGATGCCATTTGGTTTGATCAACACTGGAGCCACCTACCTGAGATTGGTGAACAAGATGTTTGACGAACATATCGGCCGCTCAATCGAAGTCTACGTGGATGATATTGTTGTGAAAAGCTTGCGCAAGGAAGACCATCTTGAACACCTTTCTCAAACATTCCAGATACTCCGCGCCTATAACATGAAACTGAACCCGAAGAAGAGCAGTTTTGGAATTCACTCGGGCAAGTTCCTGGGACATCTAGTCAGTCAGCGCGGAATTGAGGTGAATCCAACCAAAGTCAAAGCCATAATTGATATGAAGCCTCCTGACTCGGTTCAAAAAGTTCAACACCTTACAAGATGTTTAGCTGCATTGAACCGTTTTATCTCGCATTCTGGAGATAAATGTCGGCCATTCTTCGAGGCCATGAAGAAGAAGAAGGATAATTTTATGTGGACAAGAGATTGCCAGATAGCATTTGAGCAGATCAAGGAGTATCTGGGCAATACACAAATTTTATCCAAACCAATTCCTGGAGAAAAACTATATCTCTACCTCGTTGCATCAGAGGTAGCAATAAGTTCGGTGCTGGTACGTGCCGAAGGCAAGTTTCATTCCCCGATCTACTATGTCAGTCAGGCTCTACATGAGGCCGAAGTCCGGTATTATCCAACGGAGAAACTGGCATATACATTGGTCATGAGCACACGCAAGTTGCGACCGTACTTCTACGATCATCAGGTAGAAGTACTCACGACGTTCCCACTACAACAGATTCTGCATCGCCCTGATACCGCAGGAAGATTGCTAAAATGGTCGCTGGAAATCAGCCAATTTAGCATCACGAACGCAATGAGAACGGCGATTAAGGGACAAGCTCTGGCCGACTTCATTGTAGAGCTAACCTATCCATCTGAACTGACAAGGGATCTCGAACATCCATGGCACCTGTATGTAGACAGTTCATCAACCAACTTGGCGTCGGGGGCAGGAGTGGTGTTAATAAGCCCCGACCGATAGGTGTTCACATCGGCAATAAGATTTGTTTTCCTAGCAACCAACAATGAAGTTGAGTATGAGGCACTGATTGCCGGATTCAGACTTGCATTAGCGATCGGAGTTAAGAAAGTACAGATTTTTGGTGATTCACAACTCATAGTTTCTCAAGTTCAAGGAGAATTTGAAGCCAAAGACGAACACATGATTCTATACCAGAAGATAGTGGCTAATCTAATATCAATGTTTCAGCAAGCATACATTGAACAGATACCTCGACTTGAGAACACTCAAGCAGACGCCTTAGCCCGATTAGCATTCAGCCAGGGGGCAACAGACATAACGGAAGTCGTCATCACTCGGCTCGACAATCCTTCAACCTTTGATTATCAGATAAATCAAACATTGAACGGGGGGCAGGAGATGGATGAAGAAAATGACGACTGGAGAACAAGTTTGAGGAAATATCTGACCACTGGGGAACGGCCCGAAGACTCATGGGCGGCGGTTCGATTGATCAAGCAAGCAACTCGTTACGTAATGATCGACGACCAGTTGTACAAAAGAGGATTTTCATCACCCCTACTCAAATGCGTCTCACGAAAGCAGGGACGGGAAATTCTCGACGAAATCCACAAAGGCATATCCGGAAGTCATGCAGCAGGATGAGTATTGACACACAAAACCATGACGCAAGGATATTATTGGCCTACATTGAAAGAAGATGCTATCTCATTTACGAAAAAATGTCGCAAATGCTAGATGTTCGCTCCTAACATTCACGTTCCTCCACAAGAGATGAAAGCGGTATATGGCCCGTGGCCATTCGCCAAATGGGGTATCGACATAATCGGACCTTTCCCACCGGAGAAAGGAAGTGTGAGGTTTGCAGTGGTTGCCGTGGATTATTTCACCAAATGGGCCGAGGCTGAATCGCTGGTACCAGTCACTCAGGAAAAAATGATCAATTTCATCTGAAAAAATTTGATCTACAGATTTGGCATACCTCGATAGATCGTAACCGACAATGGACCACAATTCGACGGAAAGAAAGTCCGAGAGTTCTGTAATACTTGGGGGATCAAGAAGTATTACTCGACTCCATATAACCCACAGTCCAACGGCCAGGTCGAAGCTATCAACAAAATTATCAAGCGGACGTTGAAACTTTGCCTGACAGAGAAAAAAGGAAGCTGGTCAGACGAACTCCCAGAGGTATTGTGGTCATACCGCACGTTATTCAGAACAAGTACGGGCGAAACTCCGTTCGCAATGGCATACGGTGTTGAAGCAATGGTACTAGTTGAATTACAGAATCCAACATGGCGAGTTTGTATGTACGATGAGAAAGAAAATGACGAAGCTGTCGCGATCGAGAAAGATTTCCTGGAAGAGAAGCGGGCAGCAGCAGAAGTACGTAATGCGGCATACAAGCAGTACGCCACTCGATATTACAACTCGCGAGTCAAGACCAGAAGTTTCCAGGAAGGAGATTTAGTACTACGGAAGATCCTGTCCACTCCACCCGGAACTTTTGGACCAGGATGGGAAGGGCCATTTCGCGTTTTGCGAAGTTGGTCAAATGGGACTTGCGAGTTGGAAGACGTGGATGGGGTACCATCTTCATACACGTGGAATGCTGCTCACTTGAAGAAGTTTTATCAATAAAGGATGTAAATGTACATTTTGTTTCAGAACATATTATGAATGCTATAGACGGTCTTTTTTGAGAAGGTCGCAGTCTAATTGAAATTGCCTAACACGAGTGGCTACAGAGGGCCGAAATGCGCTCCAGGTAGAGCCACGGCTCTACTTGGTCGAGCACGCTCCTCGTGCAGAGACAAAATGGCAATGTACAATACCTGTACGTCCTGCACCTGTAAGAGCGCAAGCATGCTATAGGCTTTCTTAGGTGGAAATGTTACGGCAACATCACCCGAATAAGAATAGAGTGTGATGCTCCGAAAGACCACACTTAGAGGGACTTGAGTGTGCATCCGAGGCCCCTCCGAAGGACGTTACGTACGATCCGGAGGATAGTAGAGTGGATGTACCCGGTAATACTGGTATAGCGCTTCATGTCCACCAAAGGGACGCGGATACGCTCCCGAGGATGAAGTGAACGCTTCCTGATGGCCCAATTCCGTGCAAGTGTCTTATTTGTTTCGTGCCCAGAAAGAGGCACAACAGAGCGACTTAAAGACCCAACAGCCGCGAAAGGCGATATATAACGATTAGACATAAATGGCATTTCATTAGAGTTCATTAAAAATAAAACAAGCGCATTGGAAAAACATCCTTCATTGAAGAAAAAGAAGTACAGTAGAAAATGAAAGGTTCAAGCAACGTTCGGAATTGCAAAGACAGAAGATGAAAGTGCAACGCAAAGTAGTAAAGCAAAAGGCAAAATTGATGTCTAAAACAGATAAGACATCAGGTAAATATAACAAAAATCCTAATCAGTGGTGTGAGCAGCACCAGACGGCAAGACCCCGGGAGCCGTTATATCATCGCCAGGAGGAGTCTGGATGTAAGACATCGCGATCTCGTTCTCTCTCTCCTGACGGTCTTCTTCAGGAGAAGCTTCAGCAACATCAGCAGTCTCTTGGGCGGTGGAAGAGGTCTCGGTGACTGCAGCAGTTGAGGGAGCATCAGGAGCTGATTGTGATCGCGATTGAGACCGGACGATAGTATATCCTTCTCCCAAAAATCCCAAGTCAAGTCCCGACTCCACTAAATCAGCCAGGGAAGAGGTTGTGACTTGTTCGGCGGATTGACACGGAGGAAGTCTGATAATTTCCCCATCATCATCCCAGATATCTCCGACCCCTCTTTCTCAACAACACGGGTTGCTCGAATACTTTCGGAGTATGCACAGACATATCCGAAGTTAGCTGCTTCACCCGTCTGCTCCACAAATTCCTCTTCAACTTACATGCACTCCACCTTGTTCTGAAGTGCAGCTTTCTCCTTCTCCAACTCCAAAACTTGATCCAGGGAATCATGATACTTCTGCTGCATGTCAGCATTCTCAGCCTTGAGACGAGCAATGCCTTCAGTAGCCACTGTTAATTGTTCATTAAGATTTCGATTGCTGTACTGAAGTTTCTTGGCCGAGTCAAGAGCCTTATTTTCAGACTCCAGAGTGCTCTTGATCTTGAGAGTTGCCCGGGCCAACTCATTATCCTTCGCCTTCAAAGCCTTCTCTTTCTCTTCGCACTCATCTTCAGCTTTGCGGCTCGTTCTTTTGAGATCAAGTACCTGATCCAGGGCCCATTGGATTGTGATGGCAATAGAGCTGGCAAACATCCCACTCATGAGCAAGTTATCACTCACTTCTTGTTGATGGATCGTATGGTCGGTTATTTTGCTCCAAGACTGAGCAATGAACTCAGTGGCCCTTTGAACGTCCTGATCAGGAATATCACCCATATACCTCGGCACCCTAGAACAGGCAGCCTGATGAAGTGCATCACAGCGAAAAGGATGATCGTCGGGGTGATAACTGAAAAGAATAACGATCGCATGAGCAAAATGATAATTCAAACGCAAAATGGTGGGAGAGAATAAGGACTTACGAATCCTGAATCTCCCACTCCCATCCAAGGTAGGAGTCATCTCAGCAAAAGCCTAGTTCCCGAGAAGGAGGAGGAGACGGGTCGTGATGATCCCCAGATTGGGGATCGGCAGGTGGACGGCCGAATCTGGTGGTTGTGGTAGTCTTGCTTTTCTTCTTCTGCTGACCGGCATTCCCTTCATCACCTGCAGAAGAATTGCCACCTTTTCTGGACTGTTTGGAAGATTTCTTAGGTGGGCTTTTTCGAGCCGACGGATCGGCAACAGTAGCAACAGGAGGTGGCACAGTTGCCTGTTGCGTCAGAGGTTTGATCCCTCTCCTCTTTCGCAACTGAAGCAATGCTGCTGGAGGATCCATCGTGCGCCTATTCAATCCGGAGTCAAGATCTCGAACTCGACGGTAGAAAGCGTGGAACTCTGGAGGAATCGCTACCGTAACTCCTTGATCTGTCACAAAAACTTATTGTTAAAATAAATGAACGAGTCGGAGAAGTATTAGCAAGTAGACAATATCAACCTTCTGGAAGCGGAGCTTGAGCTGCAAGGTGATGCGGACTAGTGATCAAGCCGGTAACACGTCTGCAGTGTTCGCTTGACAAATGTTTCACCGTCCGGAATTGCTCACGACGATAAGTAGCGTTGGAGAGAGCGTAGAGGAATAGATCTGAAAAGCCCTTCTGTCCCCACTTCACAAGCCTCGGACCTGCAAAGGAATAAAGTTTACATTAGTGAATTCCGGAACGAAAGATGCATGGAGAATGACACTTACGTCTCAATTCCCCATATTCTTTCGGAGTCCTAATTCTCTCTCTGGAGCCAGTGCAAGACGTGGAGGCGCACCAATCCCCACCGATGAAAAAGAGTTGATCTTTCCATCGTTTCACTTTATTCGGAAGCAACTCGACGACCTTCATTCCCGCTCGGGCCTTCAGATAATAATAACCATATCCCTCTTCGCTGCATATCGAGATCATCATTGCATAATGGATCTCGAGAGGCGTCAATCGATTGGGATATCCCTCCAATCCCATCACCGTCAAGAAACCTAGCAGATTATTCCATCCATTCGGTGTAATCTGGGTGATCGCTAGGTTAATATCCACTAGAAACTGGCCAATAATCGGGTCCAGCGGAAGTGGGAACCCGGCTTCGAGGATATCAATGTTTAATGAGGTACATCCCGGTGGGGGCCGTTCAGCACGCTCACTGTCACGTGGAACGTATAGATGAATGTGGAGCAGAATCTTGTATTCATTCCGAAGAGCAGTTAAGTCATCCTCTGTCAACAAACTTCGATGCGTGGTGGCAGTGTATACCGTTTTCTCATACGGAACAGGAGGAATTCGAGGTCGAATGAACTGATCCCGGTACCGATCCAGATATACCACCCAACTCATCTCCTGTGCAACTCCCTTTGGAATCATCTCTTCAAGTACTTGCTCAGGAGGTTGATAGATGCGAGTTAAATCATCCTAGATTTCCTGTGGACTCGACCCTGTATCTCGTTCAAAGTCTTCTCCGAGTTCAGAGCCACTGTCACCCTCTCGAAAATCACCCTCCTCCGGAGCTTCACCAGTCTGATCTTGGGCATCAGAAGTCTTCCGGACAGTGTCGACGTCTTCAGTATTAGGTCTTTGAGATCCTGAGCCAGTCCCAAAAATATCACGAATGACCGTGCGAGTATCAGACTCGGTGTCCTCTTCAGTTTCTTCATCAACAAGCAATAATCTTCTCCTAGTAGGCGGAGGAGAAGTTGATTGTCTGTGTCGAGCGATCTGCGATCGACGAGCGGCTCGTAGATCTCTATCAGAAAGCTGGGGGCGACCAGCTCTACCTGTTTGCCTAGAGTGAGCAACTCCTCTACCAGATGGGCGAACAACTCTTTGTTTGACATGATGAACAGCTCTACTTGCTCGCCCAGATTGGCGAGCAGCTCCTTCAGAAACCAGGCGAGCAGCTGGTTCAGTCCCCTGGCGAGCAGCTCCTTCAAAATCTGGGCGAGCAGCTGTTGGAGATTCTAGGCGAGCAGCTGGTTCAATTTGCGGGCGAACAGCTACACCTGCTCGCCTTGTTTGGCGAGCAGCTCCTTCAGCTTCAACATCCTGGCGAACAATCCGTTCAGCTTCATGCGCAGCTACTCACCTTCGTTCTTGCACCGCCCAATCACACTCCCGGGAATCCGAACCGATCACTAAGCTCCCCGTACCTCAGTTTTGAACCAAATTCGAATAATCCCACAGATCTCACAAAGGAGATTCAACCATAGGGCGTTTCTCTGGGTTGCGTTTCTCTTAGAAATAGTCGATGTGTTATAAGAAGCATTTTGTGTGTGGTGTGCACTTTTAATAGTATAAAGATTATTCACTAATGTTCCCGAACAGATGAACTCATCGTTTCAAAAAATAACAACCATATTATTAAAAGAAACTGAGTATTCATCAATGTACAATTTAGAAACCGAAATTAAATTCTTTCTAAAACTGGGAACATAAAGAACATCGTTTAAAAGTAAAACTCTATCTTCATAAGATAGGTGGACGTCTCCCACTGCGACAGCCGCTACCCTCGTAGCATCGCCCAATGTGATGAGGATCTCATTCGCACTAAGTTGCCAGGTTTTCCGGAACCCCTGTAAAGTGAAACATACATGATCAGTGACTCCTGTATCCACTACCCACGAATGGATGCATACGCAGCTAAGCAAGTTTCAACGACAACTGCAAGAGAATTACCTTTCTTCCCGGCCTTCTTTGGCTTGGGACAGGCCGTCCTCCAATGTCCTTTCTCACCGCAGTTGAAATACTTCCCTTTAGTAGCTTTCTTGACCCCTCCCTCATTGGTCACCTTTCTCTTAGCTTGATTCGGGCATTTGATCTTTTTCTTCTTCTTCCCACCTTTCGGTGCGGAAGAAGTCGGACCGCTTGCCACCAAGACTTGAGTTTTGTGTCCCATGAGTGTCTCCACCGATACCAAAGCTTGCAAGAGTTGTGCCAACGTGAACTCTTGATTATTCATCATATAGTTCAACTGGAAATGCTCAAAGCTTTTCGGTAGAGAGTGGAGAATGAAATCAACTTGTGTTTCTGCATCATATTCTGCTCCAAGTACCTCTAACTTGTTGAGGTAGCCCATCATCTTGAGAACGTGATCCCTTACGGGCGTTCCCTCCACCATTTTTAGCGATAACATGTCTAGCATGGTAATTTTCCTAGCCGTACGATTCTGATGAGCGAACATCTCCTTAAGATTTAGCATCATATCAGAAGCGGATTCCATGTCTTGGTATTGGTGTTGCAACACATCTGACATTGAAGCCAAGATGGTACACCTAGCCATTTCATCGGATTTCATCCACTCTCTATGATATTCCCTATCGGTAATATTCGCATCATCCGTAGGCGCTGGGGGCTTTGGTGTGTCAAGAACCCATTTGTGTTGTTGTGCGGTTAGGACAATAAATAAGTGATGTTTCCAATCAACATAGTTTTCACCTTCCAATTTGTTATCTTTAAGTATCGTAAACAGTGGATTAAAAGGAGACGACATGCTGAACTGAAATAAAACATGCATTGCATCAATACATACATCGATTCGCAAAGATTATCACAAATTTTGATCATGCTTTGTATTAAAATCTCAAAAAAATACATAGCATAAATCGGCCGACATCTTAAAACAGTTCACATAAGCCACGATGAGTGTGGACGTTTATGCAAACACATTTAAGCAAGTTACAAACAAGAACAGTTACAAACTTTTAATTTCAAAAATTAATAGTCAGCTCCCACTTGACCATATAAAATCGGTAGGGACTCCGATGGGGAGTAATAAAATGCCAATTTTATACCTAAGTATTAACCATGATTAAATACAGAATTATTACTTCGTTTTGAATAAGCCACTCGATGGGAGGGTCAATACCGCAACTAGTAATAATCCACAATCATCCTTTTGGGAATTCGTTCATGTGAACTTAACTTTTGGCCTATCCGATAGGGAGAAAGACATTTGCCAATGCGTAGCCAAAAGACTTCACAAACAAATAAATCATGGAGGCCAAATAATTCAATTTTATTATCTAGAATAAAATACCGAATTATATTTAAAACATACTTAGTAATTTTCAGAGTTAAGATTTTTCATCACGACATTCATGCAATCAAAATATTTAATCAAATTAAATAAATAAAGCATGCATCAAAACAAATTAAACAAATTGACACATTATATCCAATTGTCATGGTTTAATTTCTTGTTTTGACTACGAGATGTCGTAATAACCGTTCGTCTTCAAGCTTTATCGTCCGTCTCAATTAAGCTTCCACTCGACCACAACAAAATTACAAACTTTGTCTCCGGGCCTTAAAATCTTCGTTCTTCGTCTTCGATATCGGTTACAATTTATTTACTAAAAATAAATAAACCTATCGTCTAGACTAGTCTATTACAAAAAACATATTCTAGTCTACCCGTGGATTTTCTCACGGGGAAAAACGATTCGAACGAATCGAATTTTAAAACCGCATCATCATACATGCATGCATAAAAAAATATTAAATACCATGACTATTGGATACCTGCAAAAAAAATCTAGCAATTCTACTATCCAATTTTCAAATTTAATATTAAACACTTAAATTACAATTTAACGTATAGAGCCCGAAACCGGCTCTGATACCAGTTGTTAGGGAATTAAACGCGGATCTATTTGGGATTTACGCTAAATACAAACTTAAGCCTACAATTAATATCATGATTTAAACATAATTAAATCAAATAATTGTCTATCCAACAACAGCCTTTGCATGCAAAACATATGAATCATATAATATCACATAACGCCCTAAACATGCGGAACTAAGGGATTTAGTGAATTATACCTCTTGGAGAAAAGACAGTTTTTTAGACAAAGGGTGTCCTCTTGAGGAAAGGCAGTTTTTTAGATAAAATGGGCCCAAAATATTTCTTTTTATTTTTAATCACCTTATCAATTGTTGGACATTTAATTGGGCTACTTGAGGGGCCTTTAGGAGAATTAAGATTGGACCTCCTAATGGGCCTTGAATTCTAACATTGAGCTCAATGTCATTCAACCCATTAACATTAATCTCATTCCACTATAGGATTAATGTTGCACTATGCATTCAATCAAATCATCAAATTAGAGAATTAATCAATCAAGATCACTTAACCATGCATGGGATTAATAGAACACTAAACTACACCATAGTATTCATACACCAATACAATAAGAAATTAGCTCATGGTTAGTTGGGAATACAAAATAATAATTAACAAGCTAAACATCATCATTAAGACTAAATTGAAAGAAAATTAAAAGAATCTTACCAATTAAGAAGAAATTGAAATACTATCCTTCTACCTTGAAATGCTAACTTGTGATCCAAAACTCCAAACACAAAAATGAACCGTAGAAATGTAGGTAAGATCACGAGTAATCTAATGGAATAAACGGATCAATGATCTAATGGTTGGATTACAAGAATTTGTAGAGAAAAGTATGAGATTAATGAAAAACCCACTAAGTAACTTCCTAATTTCTCTCTAAAACTTCCCTAAGAAAATGGAATGAAAAAAAGTCTAATTGGAGATGCTTGAAAATTTGATCCTTGAGGTATTTATAGTGCCCACAATGTTTAGACCAATTTGCCCATTAAATGCACGAAAATACGACTTTGCCCTTAAGTTATTGGAAAAATGCACTGGCGCGTGAACCCTTCATGAGGCGCGTGACCACGCGGATTGCCATTTGATCGCGCTGACCATTTTCATGGTAGCAGTGCTGAAACGTGCGATCACCCTTCTACGGGCTCGCGGTCAACACACTGTTGGCGCGTGGTCAAAGAATGTTACTCGGGCAAACTTGTTTTCTTCATATCTTGAGCTCTAGAACTCCGATTGACTCGATTTTTTTTACGTTGCGACTCTCTCTTCAAGATCTTTCACATGTTATATCATTTGCACCATTTGTATTGATTTGATAAATCATGAAAATTTATCAAACTTGCTTGCCTCTTCACCTTTTTGCTTCATTTTTCCTATAACTTTACAATTCTTTGCTAAATAGGTCAATAATAAATTATATAACAATTAGTATCATAAATGCAATAAAAAAAACAAGAATCATATCAAAATGACCATGAATTTGATGCAAATATGACCCTAATCACTGGTCTTGGATCCGCTCTTCTAATATGTAGCCATTCTTCCTGCAAGTGGTTAGATAAATGCACACAAAGATTTTTCAAAAGAGATTTTCTGGGATCTGTCCTGGTGACCACCAAAAGATTTCTCAGGCTGTGGTCTTTTGGACACACAGCTCTGATACCACTTGTTGGTCCCAAAGGCAGGTTTTAGGAAGAAAACTCTTAACCAAGTCTAGAAGGGGGGGTTGAATAGACTTGCAGAATTTAAAACCTTTTTGTTTGTGGGCTTTTTCAAATATCATCAGACTTCCTGAGAGTCGTCTAGTTTTAATGAAAATAGCGTGCTAGTGAGATTTTATGTGCGGAAATGTTTTTACTTTCAAAATCCTTTTACAGTAGTTCGGATGCAAACATCCTAATCCACTCTCCACAATCCAACTTGGACTTGTGGGTCTCTTCACTAACTTCTTTCTTTCTCACTCACTCACTTGAGAGTACTATTCTCTTCAAACGTCAGTGCTAATGTTGCAACTGACTTGCTCAACTTCTATAAAGCTTACAAAGGATAGTTGTGTTTTTGTGAGTTTGTGAGTACAGTGAGTATTTTGGCAGCGTTTCTACTTTATTAATCACGAGATAATTGATACTAAAAATCTTCACTGGTACTCTTTTATGTAGGGGTTGATCAACTAGCTGTTAGAGTTGACTAGTGATCAGATCCCTATATTTTCGGACTCAATCAATCAGAGTGACTGATTGATCCTTTTCTTGATTCCCGAAAATCTTCTGGATCTTCCAATCAATAAAGTACGTCCCCTTGATTGATTGACCTTCTAATTCGGAAATCTTCTAGTTGTTGTGATTGTCCCTTGATTGACTTCGTTTATTCAAGGACATGTGCAAGACTTCTTAAGCTGTGTGGGAAGAATTTCTTAATAGGGATGTTTATGTGGCTAATTAATATGCCTTCTCAACTGACAGAGTACTTCACCTTCTGCTCATAGATCTCTTTGGTCCAATCACTCCGGTCAGCATCAATGGTAGGAAATATGCCCTTGTTGTTATTGATGATTATTCTAGGTACACATGAGTTATTTTCTTGCTGAACAAGAAGGAGACTCAGGTGAAGCTTCCAGAGTTACTCAGGAAACTGAGTGCTGAACAGGGTCAGAGCATCGTCAGGATCAAATCAGATCGGGAAATGGAGTTCATTAACTCTTATATAACTGATTTTTGTACTAACAATGGCATTGCTCATGAGACTTCTGCAGCTAGGACTCCACAGCAGAACGGAGTAGCTGAGAGAAGGAGCCGGACCCTGAAGGAAGCTGCCAGAACAGTTCTGGCTTAGTCAGGACTGCCCAAGAAGTATTGGGCTGAGGCGATCAACACTATGTGTTACACTCAGATCTAATCTATGCTGAACAAACAACATAGACAGACACCTTATGAAACGTGGAACAAGAGGAAGCCTCGTATCTCTTATTTCCATATATTTGGGTGTAAATGTTTCATCCTGAACAATAGGAAAGACCAATTGAAGGCCTTTGATAGCAAGTCTGACGAGGGGATATTCCTCAGTTAGCAAAGCCTTCAAGGTCTACAACTATAGGACCCTTGTTGTGGAGGAAACACCTCATATTGTGTTTAATGAGTTTACATCAATGCATAGGAAGCAGGTGATTAAGGTCATAATTACATCATTTTGCATCCATTTCTATATGGTTTTTGATGAGTTTATGTTCATATTTGAACCTATTATGCTATAAATTGTGCTATTGACCTCGTGTTGGCAAGAAAGTGTGTTTTGTAGGGAAAAATGAGCAAAAACGAGGAATTGGTGATTATAGCGAAGGAGGTGAGGTGATCCGAGCATGTGGAGAAGTTCAAATTACTCTAGGGAAGACCTTAGGAGGCTCGGATGAGAAATTGGATCAAAAATGAAGAAGTCAGAAATCAGACGACACGACGAGGTTCCGATCGTGCGCCATGGTTTGGGATCGAGCGCTAGAGAGACATGATCCTTCGTGCACGACTAAGCTGGTCGCACGGTGGCTGGTTCGTGGTCGCGCGCAAGAAGCTTTTTCCGACAGATTGAGGGTGTTTTCATCTTTTGTGCGTTTTAATGAAGGGCATTTTGGTCTATGCATGGGAACACTATATATACATCAAGCATCAGATTTTGGAGGGACTTTTCTTCATTCCACATTTTATTAGGGAAGTTTTAGAGAGAGATTAGGTAGTTATTAGTAGGTTTTCTTAATTCCAATCACTTCTCTCTATAATTGTGTTCAATCTAGCCATTAGATTCTTAATCCGTTTATATCGTTATATTCGTCTTGTCAAGAGCTACATTCCTACGGTTCAATTTTGTATTTCGCTTTTCGTATCAAGAGTTGGATTTTTAAGGTAGTAGATTAGACTTTCAATTCCATTGTAGATTAGACTTTCTCTTCAATTTAGTCTTAATCATGTTCTTAGATAGCTTAATTGTTGATTTGATCACTGAATTAGCCATGGGCTAATTCCCATTTGCATTGGTGTATGAAGCTTATGTAGTAATTTGGTGATTCTATCAATCCTATGCATGTTTTGTGAAATTGATTAGTTAATTCTCTTAATTGATGGTTTGTATGAATGTTTAGTATGCCCATTGGATGTTTTGAGCCTAAGCGGATTAGCGAGACATGAGAATTGAGCTTGTTCATAGAAGTTCTTGATTGAATGTTGTGCATCCCAAGTGTTTGATGAAATGTTCTTAAGTAAATGAGAATTGTTTATGAGTTAAGTTACCTTAATTAGAGTATTAAGTGTCATTAGAGAGATCTAGGCACATTAATGAAGCTCTAGGCTTAATTGATCAATCAATGGACCTTGTATGCTAGGAGAGATAGGCACCAAATGAATCATAAGTGGATTACACTAATGTATACTTCTCAAACTTGCTAATCTTTATAAGGTGATAGGTAGATTCTTAATCTTTGCAAACATAGTAGATAGAAAACCAAGACTTTTACTTGCTTTCTTAGATACTATTTGTGACAACATCCTACTATTCATCACCTCATTTCCCTGAGATCGATATATTTTAACTTGGCCATCTTGCCACATACACTACGACCATATACACTTGCGTGAGACACGAAATTGGCAAACAGCAGGTTCCTAGTCCTGACACTGAGGGGGTCACCAAGAGGATGACACGACTCAGTCTAAAGAAGAACCCTGAATCAAAGGTCAAACTTGTGCATGTTCCCATGGGATGGGATGATGATGACGATGATCAGGATGGAGCTCAGGATAACCCTCTGGAAGCCGATGCCTTGGAGAATGTTGAGTCTCAGATGGAGGCACAGACTCAACCTGAGGTAAGGACTGTCGGTGATGATGCTTCTACACCTGAGACAGTTACCGAGTCTAACTCTGTAGGGCGAATCAATGTCCCTGACATTGGGCAAACCTCAGGAAATGACTCAGTCTCCCCTTCTCATGTTCGCTCTTCTTTGTTGCCTGTGCTAGATACTAACATTTCAGGATCTGGCGAGGGAACTTCAGGAGCTGCTCCAAGTGTTTCCCTAAGCCGAAGGACATGGCTATCATATCACTCGTTAGCTGATATCATTAGAGATATCAATGAGGGATTCAAGACAAGATTGTTCCATGGCGAGAGTGCTATGTTCTGCTTGTTCCTGTCTGCTCAAGAGCCTAAGAACATAAAAGAAGCTCATGCTGACTCCAACTAGATCTTGGCCATTCAGAAGGAGCTCAATCAGTTTGAGCGGAATAAGGTTTGGGAGTTAGTAGATAGACCTAGGCATCAACACTTTATTGGCACCAAATGGGTCTTCAAGAACAAGAGGGGTGAGAAGAATGTTGTTGTCAAGAACAAGACTAGACTGGTTGCAAAAGGTTACTCTCAGGCCGAAAGGATCGACAATGATAAGACCTTCACTCCGGTCGCAAGGTTGGAAGCAATCAGGTTGTTTCTGGCATATACAACATTTAAAAAGTTCAAAGTGTATCATATGGACGTTAAGAGTAATTTTCTAAATGGTGTACTGAATGAAGAGGTGTATGTGGAGCAGCCTCCCAGATTCAAAGTTGGTGATAAGGTTTTTCGCCTGCAGAAAGCACTCTACGGACTGAAACAAGCTCCCCGAGCTTGGTATGATACTCTCTCACAATTTCTGATAGACCACGGGTTCATGAAAGGAACAGTGGATAGAACTCTATTCAGGATCACGAAAGGTGAGGATATTCTCCTGGTTCAGATATATGTCGATGACATCATATTTGGATCACCAAATCTGAAGTTTTGTGAGAAATTCTCCAAGCTGATGACTGGTAAATTCGAGATGTCCATGATGGGAGAGATGAACTTCTTCTTACTTCTACAAGTCAGGCAGTTGGACTTCAAAATTTTTATCAATCAGTCTAAGTACACGAGAGATTAATTCAGAAGTTTGGTTGTCAGTCCAGCAAGGTCTCAAGGATTCCGATGAACACTAATGAGAAGGTGGATCCTGACAAGGAAGGGATCTCCGTAGACCAGACTGAGTATAGGGCACTGATAGGATCTTTATTGTACCTAACTGCAAGTCGATCTGATATCACTTACGCAGTTGGAGTTTGTGCGAGATACCAGCCAGATCCCAAGAAGAGTCATTTAGAGAGTGCCAAGAAAATTCTTAAATACCTTAAAGGTACACTCAATTTAGGACTTTGGTACCCCTCTGATGACCACCTAGAACTGACAGGTTATTCTGATGCTGATTATGGAGGTTGTCGCATTGATAGGAAATCAACGACAGGCACATGCCAATTTCTAGGGAGTAAACTGATCTCTTGGTTTTCCAAGAAACAAATAAGTGTTGCAACGTCCACTACTGAGGCTGAATATATGGCGGCAGGCAGCTCGTACGCCAAATTCTTAGTTGAGGAAACAACTGAGAAACTACCAAGTAATGGCAACTGAAGTCCCAATTTATTGTGACAATAACAATGCTATAGCCATATCTCAGAACCCAGTCTTGCACACAAGGTGTAAGCACGTGGATATCAGGCATCACTTTATAAGAGATCATGTTGAGAACAAAGATATCAGGATGGAGAGGAAACCTACTGACAAACAGAGGGTTGACATCCTGACTAAGGCTTTACCAGAAACCAGGTTTATCTAGTTGTCATTAGAGTTAGGACTTCTTGACCCAGGAGTAGAAGATTCAATGTGAATCTCAGTTCAGGATTGAACAAGTGGTCAGGAAGAATTACGAACTCAGGATCAGTAGAGAAATGAGCAGAGAGAGGAATGGTGGCTTTCAGGGGGAACTGACCTCAGGAGAAGGATCTTCGGATTAGTAAGTTAAGGATTCAGGACTCAGAACTCAGGACTTGTCATCCTGATCATTCACAAGTGGTATCAGTCAAATTACTATATTTGACTGACTGGTATGTTTGTCCTGGACTTGCTGCATCATCTCTGTATGTGTCAGACATCATATCAATCACAGGTTTTTCTAACTCAAATCCTCAGCCATTAATTTATTATTCAGTTATTATTTATTACAATAAGTCGAATTTATTTTGAACATACTCTGACATGCATTAAATACGCATGGGCGGGAATGGTTTTTGATAAAAATTCAAATCATTACTTTTGAACTGAAAGGGCACAACTTTTCGTACATGCATTGTAGTCGATTTCAACGTTTAATCTCCACCGTTGAATTTCAAAGGTCTTTTGAATCTGAATTGTTCTTTAAAACTGAATTTGGGGTATAAATAAGGAAGTTGTTCACATTGCATATTTTACGCACTCAAATTTCCTAACCCGCATTATTCTTTGCAATCTTTCCCTCTCTCAAACTTTCCACTTATTTCCATGGCTGTCTCATCCACCATGTGTACTGAGTCTTCCAGGAAACGTTTTCACGAAGAGATTACCTCCCTTCAAGAGAAGATAACCAGTGAATGGATTGCGGATTTCTCTCTCCGTTCAAAGATTTCGACGATCAAGACATTGTATCATGCCTTCAGGAACTCTAAGATTTTAGATTTTGGCACCATTAGACCAGCAAAGATATGCCCCTATCTTGTTGTTGTGTTCTATGTCAACCTGGTTGAAGGTGAAGATGGTGAATGGGAATCGTGGATTCCACTTAGGAGGACGAAGAAGGATAAGGATGGGAAGAAGGTGATTGAGTACTTCTATGAGACGGTGAAGGTCAGAGAGTTAATCAGAAGAGTGTACAAACTCCCACACTCTACTCTGGAGAAGAAGCTTGAGGATCCGACTTTCTACAAGTTGGGCAAGGAACAAGATTATCTGAATGCCTTCCTCATCACTCCCACTGAGTTTGAGGCTAAATTGAACAAGAAACTGCTGCAGCCTGCCCACAAGCTGTTGTTCGAAGTGGCCGTGCTAAGTGTGATGGGTTGCGTTGGTGGCAACGAACAGATCTCTCAGCCCAAAATTTGGATCATGGCAGCGATCACAGATTATGCTGAACTGGACTGGGAGGAATTCTTCCTCCAAAAGATCATCGCTGAGAGCAAGAAGATTGAACGGAAGGGACACAGAATCTTCTTTGCCAAAAATCCTCACTTGTGCACCAGGCTCTCAGTGATGCTCCAAACTTTGAACTTAGGAGACATCGACACTGCTGAAATGACTGATCTTCCTCAGAAGCTGATTCTTTTCAAGACTGAGGCGGAAGTGAAGAAGAAGCTAAATCCACCGGACGTCAAGAGGAAGGGAAAAGTAACCACTTCTGAACCTGAACCTCAGGAGAAGAAGGTTGAGAAGAAAAAAAAGAAAATGGCGAAGGCTCCACCTCAGAAGAAGATGTTGCTGAGGGACGGGTCGAAGGAGGAGTCTGGTGAGTAAGCTGGTCGGGAGGTGACCATTGCTGAGCCTGTTGCTGAAACTGCACCACCATCTGAACCTGCTCAGGTGCAGACTTAGTCAGAGGAAGCCCGAGAGCTAGAGTTGACTCAGGAAGAGGTGCACGACAATCCTGATAACCACGTGCCTATATTTCTCAACTTGCAAAGAGCAGACACTGATGCTCCGACTTACCAGAATCTAGTTTCGAATTCTAAGGAGGAGAAGGAAGAGGAGCATGTTGAGGGGGAAGGAGAGAAAGAGGTGAACGTTGCTCCGGCAGGAGCTAAAGCTACAACTGAGATTGTTGAACCACCTTTTCCATATGATCAGGATGTGGCGGATGCTCAGATGATGGAGGTAGTTGAGTCGGTGAAGACTCTGTAGGTGAATAATGCTCAGGAGGAGCAGGATGATGGCGAGAATGTTGCTCAGGAGGAGCAAGAAGGTGAGAAGGAGGATGCTCAGCAAGAGCAAGGTGGGGTTGAAGAGGATGAGGACGAATCGGAGGATGACAACGTCCATTTCTGTCGGACCTAACTCCATTTGAATTGGATGCACGATCTCAAGCATTCAGGTTCATTCTGAGACACCTTCCCGACCTGACTGGGAAATATGTTAAGGAGGTTGTCCAACTTCGGACCATGGTAAGCGTCAAGAAAGCGACGTTTCTTCGAGATAGCAACCCTACTGAAGAGAAAAGGGCTTGAGACCCTTCCGGATCAAGAGCAGAAGCTGTGTGATCGGTTTGGCATCACGAATTTTGCCCAAGTCCTCCGGACTGAGGACTTTCTCAGGGTGGTCCGCCAACATGGGCCTCAATCTGCTCCCCCTCAGGAATCGACTCCTGCTGGAACTGAAGGTGCGACCTTGGAGAAGGTGCACCTGCCAATGACGCACTCCCCGGAGCCGGGACTGCTGAGGCTTCAGGAGAGGCTCCAACTGATCAGCCCACTAAGCTCAAAGCCAAGAAGAAGAAGAAGAAGGTTAAGTCCACCTCTCAGGGCATCTCACTGATGGCCCAGAAAATCTTGAAGAAGCTCGAGCGCCAGAGCTTAAAGCACAAGAAGCTGAGGGTGGCCTTTGTCAATTAGAGGAAGGAAGATGAAGATAGATTCCTGAGGATTGACACTCAGCTCTCGACTGAGCTCACAACCATTTCAGCACAGGTTGAAAAAATGATCAATTCAGCATTGAGTGGTCAGGACGAGCGGTTTAAGGCTCTTATTGCTCAAGGGTTGGTGGGGCACGAAGCTCGATTAAGGAGCTAGCTTTGGATGTTGCCAAGGCTGAAGATCAGAAACTGATGGCCAGGTTTAAGGAGGGTCAGAAGAGTTCTGAGGAAGTATGGAAGCAAAACTTCATGAGCCTGCAAACTGAGTGTTCTAATCAGAAGCAGGATTTGCTCACCATACGGAAGGACTTCTCTGATCTTCAGTCTGAGAGCTTGATCAGGGCGGAGAAATCTCATCAGGTGGCAAAGGAGGTGAAAGTGGTGGCTGATCAGGTCGCGTCTCAAGGGATACATATAGATTAGGAGGATGCCCTTGATGATGCCAGAAAGGGGAAAGGAAGGAGAAATCCTAAGTTCAACACGAAGACGAAGAGAAAGGTCATTGAGTCTATAGAACCTGAGTCGCAGACTCATAAAAGGTTGAAGCAGACTACCCTTTCAGAAACTTTTGCCGAGCTGGAGGAAAATCTCTGCCCTAATGATCCCATCATTTTAGATAGGAACAAGGCGAAGGAACTGTCGCTTCAGACTGCACTTCAGGTCAGGAGTCAGGCCACTGAGCTTGAAAAACTGAAGGGCCAAGTCGATGTGCTGAAGGAGCAATCGGCGAAGTCCAAGAAACCTGCTCCAGAGGCTGGGAAAAAGAAGGTGGTCCAGAGAAAGAAGGCAGTTACTCAGGAGCTGGGTCCACTCCCCTGCGAGTACGTAGATAATTTTATCCCCCCGGAACTGAACGAGAGATGGATTCCCATCAAGAAAGAGTTTGTGGAACTCTACTATGTGGTTGGGTACTGGCTCAAGCACACGGAGGACAGGGACACGATTTTCTACAACTGGATGATCCTGAACCATCCTGATCTCTAGGGAGAAATTAATCGATATGCTGACAAGAGACAGGTAGGTGAAAGCTCCTGAGAACTTGATATACTTCCCTCCGACTTTTGGCATCAACTCTCACATCAATCGGTATGCAATTCAAGAGGAAATTGCTGAAGTGGCAAGACGCTCCGGTTCTCTCTCAGATGCCAAAAAGTTCCATGAATCGAAGATGAGAGTCCTGAGGAAATACGACATTTCCTTGGAGAGATGGAAGGACGATGAGTAGTTAGTCAGGAGTAGTTGTCAGGAATCTCATGTAATAGTTTCAGGACATATGTAATCAACTTCGTATATCAATGAAACTATTTTATTCCCGAGACAACATCTCGTCGACTCCTGGTTTACTTTTCTGTAACTTATCAAGAACTATACTAACCCTTTTCTGTTTCCATCTTATAGACTAAGTACCTCAAGTGTTAGAGGTTACTGACCTGAATACTAATTTATTAGTACATTGTATAGATGGTTAGGATTTTAGTTAAGGGTTTTGGCATCATCAAAAAAAGGGCAATTATTGGGATACAATCTGAGTGTTTTGATTCAGATCCCAAAACCCCTTGATAAATTTGCCTATGTATAGTTGCTCAGGATGATAGAATTCAGGATAGTCAGGTTAGGATAGATTTTCTATTTACAGGTATTCAGCTCAGGGAGAACGCACTGAAGAGTGAAGATTGATGAAGACGTCCCAAAGATCCGAAGTCAGAATGGTGTTCAATCCTGAAGGTCTAAGTTCGTCCTGAAGACGTCTGACCTGAAGCTGATCCTGAAGAACCTGAAGATCATCCTGAAGAAGACATCCTGAAGATTTCCACTGATGATGTTCCTACTGAGTACTCTAAGTGTGCTCAGGCCAGGACTCACTCAGTGAGCGCGAATGTAACCTGAGTATTTGGGCTGAGTATCATTCTAACTGATACTTGTGAGTCCTGATAGAAAAGGTTACAAACATAATGGAGAGTTAGCATTTATGTTAACTTCTGAGGACAAAAGGAATGTCAGCAGCTCAGGATAAGAGAAACATTTGACCTGAGTAAAGTACGAGATACTCAGAGTCTTAAATGTACGAAAAAGCATAAAGTCTCATCAGGAACTAGCCGATTCAACAAACAGTCAGTGAGGAGGCAACACGTACGGAGTCTGCACAGCATTTAATGCTCCTCAGACCTACAGGCGGCGGATCAGAGAATTTCCATTCTAAGTATGGGAAAGGTCAAATCAGGTACAATATCTGCCTGCACCTACCTAATATAGGTAAATTTGAAAAGATCTCCTCCAACTGATCTTTTTAAATTATTCTATAAATACAGATAACCTTGCACCCATTCAAGGTTACAGAAAATTTCCAAGATATCGAAATCTCCAGATTCCAAGTGTACAAAGCATACTTCAAGCAACACTCTGCAAGTTTAAATTTCCCTAGTGTTGTAGTAGGAATCAAATATGTATTTTGCTTAGAGTGATAATCCTCATCCTTAGCTTTGTTTGGTTAACAAGGATTATCACACCCTTAGTTGGAAACCAGAAAACCAAACCCCTCAGTGTATGAGAAGGTTGGTGGGTAAGGACTGGGACTTGAAAAACACCCAGGGGTCGAGTTCCTTAAAGAGGAAGGAGGCTATCCGTGCACCTTGGCAAATTAAAGACAAGTACCAATCCTCAGTGGAGAGGATTGCTTCCTGTAAAAGCAGGCCGTGGACATAGGAGTTAGTTATCTCCGAACCACGTTAAAAACACCCTTGAGTGCTGATTTACTTTATTGTTCAGGATCATAAACTATCATCGTATTAAACTGAAAATTCAGCATAGTTTTACAAATTCAGGAGAAAATAATTTTCCTGAGCATTAATCGGTGCACCAGCCTTAACAACTATTTCTAAGCAAAACGGAAATCAGTTTTTAGGACATAAAACGAGTAGAAACTTAAGGGCTCACTTCCGCACGTAACTCTAGCTTACAGAGATAGTTATCCAACTGACTAGCTTCTTAAGCGGTTAGTAGGTGGGTTATCTCTACTGAGCTTCCAAGAGCACGTTTCTTGAGACTCAGTTTCTTTGGTTCCTGACTAACTTGTCCCTGCTATTCCTGAGACTGTCGATTCAGTGGGCACCCTCAGGATCTTCCTGACTGAGTTTCGAAAGAGAATTTTCTGAGAATTTTGCAAAATCTTACATCAGTGTATTCTCCCCCCCTATACACTGTTTATACTCGTTTTGGGACCAACAAAACGAAACAGCGATATCTAAAGTTTAAAAAAAATTGAAAGTACTATCTCATACTCAAAAGTGTTGTCGCGATTCGCTGAAAAATCTTCACCGAAAAAAAATTTATGCTGCACTTATGAACAATACCGAAAGTATTTTAATAGTGACATATGTCAGCATGAACAATGCACAAAAGTACATGAATAGTGATCTTTGTCATATAAAGTTGTATTATGTCAGACACATAATTATTCAAGATTTGGGGCACTTTTGCCCTTAGATGTAACTATTTGAATCATGGTCCCTATTTGTAATTAGACTCTTAAGAATGTCCCTCCTTGTAAGTACCCCTTAAAATTATTTCTTAAAAAAAATGTCACAATACATTGTTTAGAAATGTTAAATGAGTTAGTCCTAATCCTACAAGATCAGTTCTAATGGACTTCGGGCAAAATGGGTTAGGTCTTTATCCGGTTCGCTCTTAATGATCCTCTAATATTTGAGACTTAATCCTACTCCTAGCGGTCCTCGGCTAAACGGTCCACAAACAGACTATTTCCAAGAAAAATCAATAGAAAATTTAAAATAATGATAAAATATTAATATTTAAACTAGAATATAAATATTTTCCATCATTTTATTAACATTCTATAAAAAAAGGAAAAAACACGAAGAGGGGCAACACATTTTTAAATGGAAGTGCATTATAGGACACTTTTTAATACACTTACAAAGAAAGGTAAATTAGAATTATTGATAATAATTAAGACCAGTTAAATAATAATTAACTTAATTAATATCATAATTTTGATTTTTGAAATATCTATATTTCAATCAATCGTCCACTACACATTCAATCTTTCTCTTTCTCTCTCTCTCTCTCGCAGCCGGAATTACTCCGAGCATAATTTAGAATTTTTGTCGGAGTCAGATATCCAGAAAAATTGAGGGGTTTTATTCCCCTTGTTCAGAGATTTAATTAGGTATCTGGTTTGGGGGTTTTTGAACATGCTCAGGTGATGTTGCAAAATAGTAGCTACGACGATGAGGTGGACGGTGGTGGTGAGGGGAGATGGACGACGGGTTTTCTTCGTTGTGAGCGATAGGAGGTGAGGTGGACAGCGGTGGTAGAGATTTGGAGGCGAGGACGTGAGTTTCAGAACAGGCGGCTTTAGATTTATTCAGCTTCCGACGATGGCAAGCTTCGAGTGGCGCGCCGTCAAGTAGTGGTGGATTTCGATTTCAGTGAAGTCAAGGTATGCCGCTTTAAATAGATACGTTAATCTGGTCCCATCTGTAGAAGATTTGGGGTTTCTCTTCATGGTCTTCTCACGTTACACTGGAGGGGTGCGTTCCCCGTGTACGTTATGATGCCGTCGGATGCGGTCGGCTCGATGGCGTAGACGATGCGACGGAAGAAGGCGATGGCCCTAAATGTTAAAATTTTCGATTCTTAATTTGTTAGATTTGTAGTGAATTTAGCTTCATATTTGATATTTGTATGATATTTGGTAGATTTATTCTAATATTAAATATATATTTATATAATTATGGCATCATACCGGCTCAACCGCTCTATTTACGGTCCGACCGATCGAACCCGATCCGACCAAAATTTCTAAGGTGTCCGGTCAACATCCGGTTCCGCTTTTTAAAACATAGCATTAGACGTGAGAATGCAGTATAATTAAATGCACATTTCAAAAATTCAAATTCCATCCCATAGAAATACTATGTAATCTTTAGTCCAAATTCAATCATAATAGTAGCAAGATTCATCTGATTTTCGTTGTAGGTAACAAAGTTCAAATGTGGAGGTTTTGTTCTTGGGCTATGCTTGAATCACTGCATATTCGATGGAATTGCGGCAATGGAATTCGTAAATTCCTGGGGAGAAATCGCGAGGGGGAATCAAATCAAAGTCCCACCATTCTTGGACAGAAGCATTCTCAAAGCCCGAGATCCACCGAGGCCTGAATTCCTCCACCACGAATTCGACGAAATCGAAACGTATCCTATACCGCCGAACTCTACAAACAGGAAATGCTCTACAGATCCATCTGCTTCGATCCCGAAAAGCTCAAGCACCTCCATAGAAAGGCCATGGACGACGGAACACTATAAAAATGCACCACATTCGAGGCCCTCTCCGCCTTCATCTGGCGGGCCCGAACCAAAGCCCAAGATCAGAAGCCCGAACAACAAACGAAGCTCCTCTTCGCCGTCAACGGACGGCGGCAATTTGATCCCCCGATCCCGGAGAAGTACTTCGGAAACGCCATCATTTTGACCAACTCACTCTACAACGCAGGGGAAGTCGTGGAAAATCCCCTTTCCTTTACAGTAAAGCTTGTTCAGGAGGCTGTGAAAATGGTGACAGATGGGTACATGAGATCCGCGATCGATTACTTCGAGGCGACCCGGGCCCGGCCCTCTTTGGCTACGACTCTGTTGATTACGACATGAGGTATCCTTTTTTTCTGCCATATTTTGTGTAGTGGGACTTTCTGTGTATAACTAATCTTGTCTTTATTCTTATCTCCTTTTTGACTTGATGCAAATTTTGTTGCTGCGGATGTAGTAATGCATCAACCATATATACTAAAATTTAAAATGTTGGAGGAGATAAGAGTGCAGGGGAGCAACATTCACCGTAATTGCACAGTAGTCAGAGTCGATATAGAACCAGTTCGCCTTATCTAATACATATCCTTTAATTATTGGTTAGGGTGTGCCTTCTAGTTTCTGATAATTTTGGCAACTGCTGTTTGTATACTTAAGGAAGATTGTTTTTGGTGGCTCTAAGTTATGATTAAAAATATTCTCAATAAGCTTCCGCGGAAACAGGCCAAGTTATCTGAAAATCGTGATGGAGGACAGGAGGAGCCTCTACTGTATCTTCAAATGCATCATCAACTTCCAGAAATAATTCTGCTACCGGTCCCAGTCAGGTAAAAATTCTGCTACCGGTCCCCGGTCAGGCAATATTAGTTGATTTAGAGTTTATCTGTTTAAATCTCTAAATGCCTTGGAGTTCTAGTCTAATATGCAAAATTTCAATGAATGTACTCTCAAGCAGTTTGTGTTTGGGTATCTATGCAATTAGATTTTTCATTTGTATAGTTTTGCTGAGCATTTGCTTGATTAATGCTGGTTGTGGACTTGTTTGATTGACAACAAGATGTGAGTTTAATGCTGTAGGCAGTGGAAATTAGACAGATGACAGTTGACAATAGTGTGAAGAAATGATAACAGATTTGATGCAGCAGGTTTTATTGTTGAGCACAGAGGGTAGCAGAATTTAGTGATGCAGCAGATTCTACAAGATTATTGAGCAGTACCATTTAGAGTTGTTGATAAAAGAATTTAGCTGCTGGTAGTTTTTTATCTCATTTGTGTAGCAGTATTTGCAATACTAATGGGGCAGGTTTTATAAATTGTGATAGGATAGTGATAGGTTTGTTGGTTGGATATAATGGCCAACTTTTGTAACTGAAATATTGTACTGCGTCAACTCTTGGGGGTTGGGCGTATTATTTTGATCGTTATATATTTACCTTTTTCGATCAAAAAAAGAATACATTTGTCGGTGTGCGAATACCTTGAGGGTCAAACCGACTTTATTTAGGGAAACTTTATGTATGGGCAATACACACTGACAATATAAGTAAGTGTTATGCGAGAGCTATTTCATTCGTAGAAGATGAGCACGAAAGATGTTTTGAGTAGTGTCTTCAAATATCAGAATAGTATAATGAATTGAAGTATAGTACATTACAACATGCAGTGAAAATAACAATGGTATATTATACCATTATGTGTATATTGTAAACTAACTAATCTATTGGTTAATTATACTAATGACGAACTGACTTTAACTAATCTATTTATCATAACAACTGAAACTAACAATATATCTTATAGATGAGTGAAGGGAAGAGCTCCACATCATTTGTGCAGTTCAGAAATTAAGTAATATTTAATGAAATAGTCTGCGTGGTAAATTAGGGGGAATGCAAATTCAAACTATTTGGAGGAAAATCAAGATTATTATGGTGATTTCTCCAGAGTTGCAGATATAAATCGCATATTAGAAGATGTTCCTGATGATTTTTCAAGCTGATAGCTACAGAGGCATTATTAATTAATATTACTAAAACGAATAGGAATTGGTTGGCATTAGAGAAGGAAGGAAAATTTACAAGTACAACATGTGTAGTAGTAGTAGTACTTGTATTTGGCAGAGAAAATACGATGGTATTGTAGAAATCAATCATCTCTTACACTAGCACTAGTACATCCATTCTCATTTGTCATCACCATTCAAGGAATTCAATCTTCTTATTCTCTGATCAAGCTCTGGCATAACTGCTGGCTCCTGCTTTTTCCTTTGCTTTGATATATTTGTGCTCGTCATAAACCATATCTTGTCAAATGCAACTGCAACCTACAACGAAACAATCAACAATGTTTTAGCAACATGAGCTTATATAGTCAATCATCATCCATCTCAATCAAGAGGATTACCGTCAATAATTCATCGGGATCAAAGAGGTGATGACTACTTCTCTGTATAACATTAATCACATCTCCTACATGATATGTCAAAAGTAACTCTTCTTGCAAAGAAATTAACAGATATTTACTAAAAATACAAGTACCTTGTCTCAGCAGCTTTGGCTTCAACAGAAAAGGCAATTTGCCAATCATCCAACAAATTAGGATAATCTTTTGGATCAGCGAGAGATTCTGCAGCTTCTTTGATTAATCTACAAATAGTAATAGATCAAGATTAAACAAGGGAAGGTTCCTTGAACTCTTTGAACTTGAATCAAGTGCACCCATAAATTATACCAAACTACAAGTGCAACAATTTAAAACTATATAGGACACATAGAAATAACCTTATTGAGGTATTTCCTCCATAGAGTAACAATCTCCAACACTTTACTTGGTAGGTACGACCGAGCCATAAGTGCAGCTAAAGGTATTCAGTTGCTGAAAAAAAAACTCATGAATTATTAGAGCCATAACTAATTGGTTGGCCAACTAGATTGACCAATGAAAACAACCTGTCAATCAACAACTGAAGGCAGTCCTCCAATTTACCCAACATAAATAAACAAAGGATGCAACATTGTTTTTCCCATGTTCTTTGGCAAGAGATGCAAGTTCAGTAATTCCTTCAGCAACACCTAAAGAAGAGTAGAGTAGCAACAGACCGCTCAAGTCATTTGCTTGCTTCAAGCAATCTTCTGCCATCTCTAACTGGAATACAAAACAGAAGGAAAATTTTAAAAAAAAATTCCCTATGGTATCAATCATAGAAATATCTGCTCAAATAAACAAAACAAAAGACAGACTCGAAGAAACACAAAGATTAATGAGTGACCACTCTTGCCTTCCATGCAACATAAAAAAAAAATTGGAAGTATACACCTTATGGTACAATGCACCACTGTGAGTATATTCCATAGTGTGATATATTATTTTCTTTTTTTGTATACTAGTATAATAACATGCCTATGGTATATTAAACCATTCCATATTTTTTGCTATGGTATAACATACTGAAACCAACACTCAATTTCACATGAATCATCACATTTCCACCCAAATAACATGTGGGTCTGACTGTATGAGCTCCATTTAATAATGTTATTAACTAAGTAACACTAACCATGATGAGCATCTATATAAGCAGTGTGCCACAAATAGATGTGATCCCCTGGTCTGAGGCTGCTCCTTTCGATTCTTCGCGTTCATATTCACAAACCAGATTAAGAAAACATATACTAAACAAAATCAACCCAATTAACAATCCGAAACTGAAAAACAGATATAATTCAACATACCTATTGTTATCGTGTGAGTGAAATTAAAAAAATTCACCTATTTTGAGAGCAGCTCCATTGTTGTTCTTCCTGGATTCTTTCTCGGGAACTCGGAAACGAAACTAGGGAACCTTACTTTTTAGAAAACCAGCAATTCCTGATAATGATTCAGAATTTAGCATATTGTGAGTATAATGATTTTTTTTTTAATTAAGCAATTCGATTTCATTTAATTGAAACATAGATCTGAACATAGATACATTCGTAAGCCAGCAAAAACCATAATCCATAAAACACAAAATTCCAAACCCTAATTTCCAATTGAAGCAATCTACAATGGAAATCCCTAACCTTATTCAGTAACTGCCAAATCCGTATAGAGTACGTCCCTGCCTCTTGAGGGCGTAAACAACATCCATGGCAGTGACGATTTTCCGGTGAGCATGCTCTGTGTAAGTGACGACATCACGGATCACATTTTCCAAGAAGAGCTTCAGAACACTGTGAGTCTCTTCGTAGATAAGGTCACTGATGTGCTTGACGCCGCCTCTATGAGCCAAACGGCGAATCGCAAAGCCGGAATACATAATGAGACATCTATTGAAACCCTAAATCACGACGGCGGGTTGACGCACCTTTGGCACAGAGCAAAAAAATCAAAATAATCTCCACATGAATTGATCCACAAAATCATTATGCTATTGGAGGAGAACCTTACCAGTGTGCTATTGCTCAAACCCTAGTCCTTTCTCTACCATCGAATGCCAAGAAATGCATTTTGAATTTTTTCGGACCTGAAGTTTTCTATTCTGTCTAATGTGTTCCTTGTATCGTATGTATCGAGGCTTGCACAGGTTTCTATTATGCCTATTGTAGAATAGGCCCAGGTATAGGGTTTAGGCTTATTGATATACAGTTGCTTTATTAGTTCCTGATTAACAATGTCTTATTTTCAGTGTTTAGACCTCTTTGTAATAGGAAAAAGTTTTTTCAACTCACATTTTCTTTATCTGTTTACTTATTACCAGAGTGTGGTTGCCCCATTTATAAAATTTAATAATTATAATAAAAAAGAGATTTGACACATGTATTAAACACCATTTGTGTTAAAAAAATTATTATATTTTAAAGTTGTACATTTGCAAGGTTTATAGAAAAATTTAACTCTTCTTTGGAGTTTGTGACATTTTAGATTGATTATAAGAAGATTGTAGAAGATTCCAAAGAACATCTCCAAACTATTTAATTAAATTGATCTCCAACATTCAATCAAAAGACAAACATGTTGTATTAAGCCACATCGAATTTGATATATTATGAAATAGATAGTAGGGGATAATAATCATGATATTTATAATTCATGATATTTAAAATTATTTTTTTTTAATCATAAATATATTTGGTGACTTTCAATTTTATTATCCATGATATTTAAACAATTACTAACTAACATCACGCTTATTCCTAGGAACTAACTAATTTGTTAAAAAAAAAAAATTGACCAGATCCAAATCCGAACATCAATTATAAAAATAAAACATAGATATATGTGTCAAACAAATTCCAGGTTCGTTGTATTAAGCCACGTCGAATTTGATATATTATGAAATAGACAGTATGGGATAATAATCATGATATTTAAAATCGTTTATTTTTGTAAATCATAAATACTATTTGGTGATTTTCAATGTTATTATCCATGATATTTAAACAATTACTAACTAACATCACGCTTATTCCTAGGAACTAACTAATTTATTAAAAAAAAATTAAAAAAAACTTTGACCAGATCCGAATCCAAACATCAATTATAAAAAAAAATAGATATATATGTCAAATAAATTCCAATCATTACTCTTTTTCGAAATATATATTTTTTTATTTCCAATAATTACTCTAGTTCAGTTATTTAATTTTTTAAACATCAGTTACCAAAAAATGTAACACGGTTAAGGTCAATTTTCAATGCATTTCAACATATTCGTATTAAAATAATTATGAAAAAAATTATTTGATCACATCCAAATCCAAACAGCAGTTATCAAAAAATGAAACACGATTAATGTCAGTTTACAATGCATTATATCTCATCAAATTCACAATACGTATAATCTACTCTTTCATTAAGAGATCCATTTCCATAACGCATACATCACTGTTTGTGTCCCTTCAACACTTATGTTATTATGGCATCAGATTTCTCCTTTCTAGATGTAATAAATCCTGAAAAAGAAACATGGAGAGTGAAAGTTAAAGTTTAGCGTAGTTGGATGGTTCTGTCAAAAGACAATACCCGACAACAGTGTTTCTTCGAACTAATATTAATTGATGAACAAGTAAGTATTTTATCCTGAGTTTTTCTTTTTCTTTTTGGAAAACATGCAACTCATCTGTGTGTTTAATAGATTATGTCTAATGATCCATCTCTCATGCCCACACGTATTTTGAAAACAATTTCATTAATTTCCAGTATTATATGTACAGGCTGAAAATCTTTCAAATGTGATATTGGAGTTATTGACTGCTGTGACATCACACCACAGAAAAAGAAGACAAAAATTCTTGAGAAACAATGGGAAGACAGTGAAAATAATACCGCTCAGTGTTCAATCCTTACATCCCCAGATCTTGTGAAATCTAATGATTAAACTCACATTCCCACATGTATTTTGCACACCCCAATTCACGGTAAAAAGGTAATACTTTAATTTTTTTTACTTAGTTCCACAATTTATTTTTATACTATTTACACATTTACATGGATGTAACCAAAAATTTTACATGATTAACTAACATTCCCATTATCATATGTGTACAGGTAAGTCCTCAAATTGTCGTACTGAAATTATTGACTGCTGTGACATCACACCACAGAACAAGAAGACAATATTTCCTGAAAGTGAGCAATGTCTGCACGCTACTCAACCCTTACAGCTCTGGATCTTCTGAAAGTAAAGATTGAGAACACATAATCTGTTTAACTCAAATCTGCTTCGTGTTAAGCACTACTCTAACTAATATTGTCTACTAGAAAATTACAATTGCTAAATGTGTTTCTATTTTAATGCGTAATTCCGTTAATTTTATTATTATGTTCATATTTTTTAAATAAATGATACAACTCTTTTCATTTAAAATAAATTCAAATTATTTGAAAAAATACATGAGACTTTTATATTTAAAATTTTAAATTCATTTAAACTTTAAAAAAATAATAAAATCATCAATGTCATTGTTATCACTACTAATGACACCATCCTCTATAATTCGTCAATTAACCAATATGAAGGAACGCTAATTATAATCTCACAAATATAGTTAAATAACTCACAAAATATTTTTTGTTTACAATGAACTTAATGATTACATACATAAAATTTACTTATTTTATTGATATAAAATTCACTTCGTTGTTTGTTTTTGTGATGTCACTAATATCTGTGTATAAATAAAATTTTCATTTTTAATAGCATATGCAATATCAAACCAAAATTGAGAACATAATTTTTTTTTTAAAATTAATAACAACAGATCATGTTCGTCACTTTTTTTTTTTAAATCAAATTAATTGACATAACAAACTTCAAACTTTTATACACAAAAAAATATAAATGCATTTTGTAAAATAAAAGAATAAAAATAACCAACATGATATTGTAATTAGCAATGACAGTATATCACCTTTAATTCGTGAACGAATATATTTCAAGAAATAATAATGCAAATCTCATAAATATACTTGAAATAAAAAAATAATGAATTCACACAGGAAACAAATGTTATATGTATTGCGGACATCAACAGTATTTCCAACGTACAACTTTGCATTTTTAATTAATATTAAATGCATTTTTAATATTTAGACACTTGTAGTTCATAAAAAAAAAAACTTTTTATCTACTACTTACTCATTTAAATATATAGTGTTACTTATTATTATGATATATTTTAATGCTACGTATTTCATTATATTTAATATTATCAATTTTTATTCAAATTTATGAATAATAATAAAATTTTGAGTCCTATTCGCGTTGTACGCGGGTTCTGCACTAGTATATATATAAAGAACAACATTTCATAAGATTGTAACACACATTTTCTCTAATAGTAACACACATTTACTCCCCCAATTTGTGTTATAATATGGACAAATGTGTGTTACAATATGAGCAAATACGTGTTACTGTAAGAGAAAATGTACTTTTATAAGAATAAGTATATGTTTTTTAATTTAATCACAATTCTTTTAAATCTAGGTATATTGATTCATATATTAATATTTTTTTTTACTATTTTATATGTGTTATTATATAAAAAAATAATTATTTCTATACCAATAAATAAATATTTATGAAAAATCAATATGTTTTTTATAGTAACACACATGATTTTTCTCTTATATTATGTTAAAAACTATTTATTCTATAAAAACAAATTAATATATGCAAAATAACAACTTTTTATAAGATTGTAACACACATTTGCTATAATAGTAACATATATTTGTTCCCCAATTTGTGTTACTATTTGGACAAACATGTGTTACAAATGAAAATTAATTTCTCATTTATATATTTTTACCATCTATAATATGTGCTCTAAACAAATAACAATAAAAAAAAATTATGCATGTATGACAATTTTCAAGCAATTTTTTTTAAAAAAAAATTCTTGTTATCAGGAGGATATATATGACAAATAATTTACATTGATATGTTTCTAAAATAATTAAAATTCGTCGGGCAGTATACATGCATGAGTAATGAATAATTTAAAATTCGTTGGGTAGCGTAATGCATGAGTAATAAGAAGTTAGTTAATGACCCACGAAAATAAATATGGATATGGATATGACCCACTTAAAAATATGGTATCAACGTTTCCTCTAAGTTTTTGTGAATATTAATAGTTAAAAATTCAAACACCAATACTTAATATTAATATAAGTCCTAAATAAAAATTAGAGATAACTTCATTAATAATATAATAATTAATAAATACATTATATTTAATATGCAAAAATATAAAATAAAAAAACTTATGCAAGTTAGCAGAAAGACCTTATTAACCGGCCAACTAAACCTAACCCGTCAACAGGGCTAACAGGACTAGGGGTGGAGCAAATACCGAAAATACCGGTATACCGTACTTACCATACCGAAAAATACCGAATTTATCGAAATTTTCGGTATACCGAAATTTTCGGTATGGTATGATATCGTACCAAAATTTTCGGTACGGTATCGATATAGGATTTCAAAATTTTCGGTATACCGGTATATACCGAATACCGAAATATTTTCGGTATAAACCGGTATACCTAAAATATTTCGGCATACCGCATATTTTCGGTATAATAAATATACCGGTATATTATTTAATAAATAAATAAATTAAAAATATTATTTTAATACTAAATTTGAAACCCTACTTCAATTATTCATATACCAAATCTGAAAGTTTGAAACCCTAGTCCATTTATTCCTCACAACTCACGGACGGCCGCAAAGCCCGCAATTCCTTCCCTTGCTCTGCCGTTGCTCCGGCGTTGTTCCGGCGCCCCTGCGCTGCTCGAACCTCTAACGCTCCATCTCTCCTCCACGCACCAGGTTACTTTGGTCCTATTCGACACTTCCCGACACTGTTTCAACGCTCCCCGACGCTGCTTCGACATCACGGTGCTCCGACGCTCCCCCACGGTGCCGACGCCACGACCCTCCCCCACGCTGCTCTGCGACGCTGCTTCGACTCCAAGGTTCGTTGCTTCAAAATAGTGTTTAATACAAAAAATTTAGTGTTTAATTTTGAACTTGTTATGCGCCATATCCTGCTTCAAAATAGTGTTTAATGTGTCTCAAATTTGAATTATTTATCTTGTTTTCTTGTTGCTTATGACTTTTCCTCTTTCCCTGTTTTTTTTTTTTTTTTTTTTGTTCTTAATGTGTCCTAGATTTGAGTGAATGCCCACTATGGGGTTTGGGAGTTATCCAGTTGTATAAGGAAAAAAAAGAATTTTGTTTAAAAATTTAAAAACCACCTGATTCAATTTGAGTTGCAAAAAAAATGGTGAAGATTTATATATTGCATTCCCGCTGAAAGGTAGAAAAGAAAGGACATCAACTATGCATCAGAGAATATAACTTAGAAAATATCATTAACAGAGGTTTTTTAGAATTGGGGAAATATTAGCAATGTCCACATGTGAATGAAATTTCAAACATGATTGAACAAAGTTTGAGTAGTTTAAAACAATAAACACCCATGACTCATGTTTGTACTGGAGTAACTTTTGAATGTTGATTCACTACAAAATTTTAATTTTATTCTCTATCTAGAAGCAAGGTATCACTTTTTTAGCATGTTAACAAGGAATTCTACAGCAGTCCACAATGTTTTCATAGTTTATTTATTACTTCTTATACTGAGATTTTTTATTATTGATTTTTTCAGAATGGAATCTGAATTTTCTTATACTGAGATTTTTCATTGTTGATTTCTTTTGCAGGTTATGGAATGTTAGAGATTTGGATTTGAAATGAATTATGTTATATATTTGTTTATGGGATTGTAATACTTTAATACTTTTTGTGACATGATTGTGTTTTTAAATTTGTTGTGTTGGACTTTTGGAACAAAAGTTACTTTAATATTTTGTATTTTTGTTATTAATATTTTGGATAGTATTTTTTTATGTAAAATTTTCGGTATATGCACAAGTTTCGGTATAAATTGATATGTCAGTATGGATCGGTATACCGATATAAGCGGTATGTCGGTATGGATCGGTATACCGATATAAGCGGTATGTTGATATGAATCGATATTTCGGTATGGACCGGTATATACCGAAATATCGGTACGGTACGATATACCGAATGTTCGGTACGGTATGCGGTATGACTTTCTGGTATACCGAAATTTTGGTATACCGAAATTCGGTATACCGAAAATTTTGGTACGGTATCGGTATGAAAAAATGCATACCAAAATTTTCGGTACGGTATACGGTACGGTACGGTATGTCCGGTACGGTACGGTATGCCAGCCCTAAACAGGACCGAGCAAAAAATCCAAATTTAAATTGACATATAAAAGCATTACCCTAACCTTGAAAATTTTAGAATTAAACAGGCCAGCCAGAGTAAATAAAGAAATACTGCCTCCGTCTCAAGCTAATTTCACACTTTTCTTATTTAAACGTCTCAATTATTTTTTTGCACACTTAAAAAAGAAACTTTTTATATTCATAAAAGTTAATAAAATATAATTTTTTTTCTTATTTTAATACACTAATAGGACCGAGCAAATAATCCAAATTTAAATTGACATATAAAAGCATTATCCTAACCTTAAAAGTTTTAGAATTAAACAGGCCAGCACAGAGTAAAACATCTAAGAGTATCCAATAATTATTTTTTCTTTTTTCTTATCGAACAAAAATAACTCAAATTTATAACCACATGCCAAATATAGTAAAGGTCTCTATATTTCATTTCGTCAAAAGAGTCAGGGACCTTTGAAAACAATGTCCACTAATGACTACTACAGTTACTTATTTTTGCATCAAATACACTACTCTTTTAATCCATACTGAAGCTACAGAAAATACTACCATCTTAACACAACTGGTCAGATCACAAACAAAAGCTGAATTTCAGGATTTCAAAATAAATATGTGTTTCTGAAACTCCCGTGTGAGCATGGAGAAACTTAATCAGCGGTTAATCGGAGTATGCATTCTTTCAATTATTCTGTTAACAGCATCACGTGACATTACAAGCGTATCATGCAGCAGGATGCTGTAAACATTCAGACCCTGTAAACAATAATTCAATCCATTCAAGTATAAGAAAAAAGGCAACTGTGAGCTGATATATTTATAATTAAAAAAAAAAATACCAGAAGCCTATATATGGCTGAAACTTACAATTGAAGGCAATACGTTCACATAATGCAAATTCTGGGTAGCCAGCTTCAACTTTTCATTAATTGGACCACCATCAACAAGCAGAAGTTTCTTGGCATTCTCCATTTGATGTACATAGTTAACAATGTACTTTGTCTTGTGGGAAGGAAGCTCCATATCGTCAAAAATCATAAGCTGTATATTGGCATTCAATTCTTATTAGTTTGACAATCTGATGCAATATACACATGGAAAAGAAGAAAATATGATAAAAATGAAGAAACATGTGCACTCTCTGTAACATCAACAGTAGCCGCAGCATCATAGTAGTCAGTAACGAACACAAGAGAAAAAGAGTTGGGACTAGAAAATTACAAGGATGATGGATAAAAGAGGATCGGGAAGTAGTGGAAAAAGTTAAAGACTGAACACAAATCATTTGAGAGAAGTCTTCAGAAGTGTCACCAATGGTCACAATTCTTCAATATATATACAAGTATGTCATCAGGTCAATTCCCCTATTATTTACACAATATTGAACCAACAGTCCTAGGATCATAGGGAACTTGAGATAACAAATTTGGTGGGCAAAAGTATGTCTTCAATTCTAGATAACTCACACTGCTAACATAATACAACCGCAGAAGACTGATCATATAAAAGGCTCTAACTTCATATGATTATAAAACAACACAGTTTTCGAGTCCATACTTTAGCAAGTTCCAATTTAGACCATATTCCATGAAGCTGCTGTTCCCCTCCCAAAAAATAGTAGAAATGGAAGATGAGAAACCCTCGACATAAATAAATGAAAAGGGAATGGCTTCTTTCATGAATTTTCATATAAGAAAAAGAACGAGAAATCATAGACTAGTCAGTTTTTTGCACATGATTAATTGGGAAATGGTGTCCAATCTAATGAACACATATTCACCATAGTGCTTCAGATGCTGTCTGTGGAGTTAATTCAAGGACATCACATGTGGCCACTTGGATGTTTAAGACTATAAAGTTCCAGGCTTTCACGCTTTGAAAACTCAACCTGACACAATAAATTCATGGAGAAAACTACGTCTGATTGTGGGGCCTTTCCTATTGTTCAAACTGTTAGTTTACTAGTTGAAAGTGCTCCCAAATCCATTATTTTAAAAATATGAAAATGTGAGCAGACTCATTAGTAATGGAACCCAGCTTACAAGTTCAAAGGTTCAACTATATCACAGTCATGAGAACCAAGCATACAAGTCTTTGCAGTTTACTTGCTACATATAAACCTAGTATTTCATCAACATGCTTGAGTGAATTCACTTCATTTTTTTAAATTCCTTTTCTTCAATAGGTGGACTCAACTTACCTTCCCTTCTGCTGCACGAGCTGAAAGTGCAATCTTCAGACCTAGCCGACGAACCTTTTTGTTGAGCTTGATAGCATGACTTCGTGGCTTTGGACCATGCATAGTACAACCACCCCTGAACTGATGACCATGGAATTTATCTGTTGGTAAATCCATTTATATAGAGGCAACAATTTTTTTTAAGAAAAATAGACTCACCTGTGGACCTCGCAGTGTACCATGCCTTGCTCGACCGGTACCCTTCTGCCGCCAAGGCTTTCTACCAGTTCCACTGACCTCACTAATAGTTTTGGTAGAATGGGTCCCCTTATATTTGAGAAACGCAAGTATCAGAGGTAAATACCAACTAACATACAAAATTTAAAATGGGAAAGTAAAAATAGGTTTGGCCAGACATCAACTTCAAACTTTTTACCCAACAGTGATGAAAAAAACGTTGAAAAATCATGAGAAACAAGAGTGGCAAATTGTTTTATAATTACTGCTGACTCAAAAGGCAACACCAATATGTCTAAACAGGATATAAGGCCAAAACTATACAGTGTTTAGCGTAATTTCTGTGTATGTTAGCCAGTAGAAGACAAGTCTTACCTGCTGTCGCTTAGCAAGCTGCCATCTTAAAACACGATGAATAATATCCTTCCTGATTGGTACATCAAAAACATCGCCATCTAGTACCATAAGGCCCTTATCTTCATTGTTAAAATTTGTGACAGGAATTATCAAGTCCTGATAGATACCTACACAATAATTAATGAAGAGTTGTGTAATGTTTAGAACAGAAAAGTAGGAGATACTAATGGGCATTTTCAGAAAGGAAATTCTTTGATTTCCACTCTTATATATTATGTGTTGTCGTCTTCAGTGAAAGTGAAGTAGCCTTAATTAACAGACAGGTAATAAGTGATAAACCACCTTAAGCAAAACGGATAATATCTCTTCTGCAATGTGAAGTTTTTCAGAAGCATAGCAGAAGATGGAGATGAAATATTCCATCAGCAACACAAGTTATTAGACTTTATAAATATTTACAACTGAACATTGTTCTACATAGTGCATGCACTATGATACATATCTTTGCTCATTTGTGTGTACTTAAAATAAGTGACCTAATAACGGTAGAACGAACACATAAGTTCTCATTTCCAGAATGGTAAGCACAATATATACAAGTCCAACAGTGCAAGAAAGTTGAGCTACACTTGTTCTGGATTTAGAAGTCTGAAATAGTAACCATACTTCAGAATGATTATAATTACTATTAATCATTTATAAAAAGAACACATAAAAGTTTGAATCGTTATTTAACTAGTACAAACAACTCAAATTTGACATTTTTGGCTGGTGTAATATAAGAAAAGAGCTGACGTGAAAAAGCATAGAGGTAACGTGGTAAGAAAATAGCTGATTTAAGAAAAAGTGCTTCTGCTACATACTATAGGATAGAGGTCAATTTCTTGTTCAATAACTACTACGAAAAGCAGTGGTAAGCTGATGAGGTATACTTGCATACTTATTAAGGCTCCAACTCCAAGGCGCACCTAAGCACAAGAGCTCGCCTAGTGCCTAAGGCACGCACCTTTCTAACAGAGAATTTAAGAAAATGAATAATATTAAAAAGAATGAAAAACCCGTTTAAGATATATAAAAATAATTTTTGTATATTTTGTAATTTTTGCTGAAAAGGAAAACAATGAACACCAAGTCAGTTCATGACTTATTCTAAAATATTCTTTTTTGTACATCTTATAAATATTTTTGTAATCTTATAGATATTAGTTTCCTTGTAATACTCTACTGTAAACGTTAAGTATATGCGCCCGCCTCAGCATGGAGAGGCACTAAGAGTTGCGCCTGGCATGCCTTTAATAACTATATATACTTGTGAGGGCGTGAAGACAAAGATGTAAGTGACAAAATGTTACGATCCCACATCGGATCCACAAGGAATTGTGGATGGGTATATAAGTAGGAGTCAATCCTTGACCTTTGACCATGGTTTTGGGTTAAGTTAGGGCTCCCTAGCTTATATTCCTAACACAAAAGATAACACTAAGTCAGTGACTTAATGCTTGGAAATAGAACCCAGTTGTAAACGAGAAGAAAGTAAAGGATTAAATGATTCACTAAGTTCTATAACCAAGATAGGACTAAAGCAATAGAATCAGAAGATACATTGTTCTGAATTTAAGAATCAGATTATCTATCAGTTCTTCTCTATTAAACAGGCCCTTGGTTCAAGATTCTTCAATGAGAATGGTAATGCGTACTAACATTGGGTAATTGTAACCATTAATGAGAATAAAAGATGATCAATTCATATTTGTATACTTCACATGGGACAATACATCTCAAAATAAGTTAAATCATAATTTGGTAAATTACATCCCCTCCCCTCTTATAATCAAAACCCCTCTATTGTTACACTTCTCAATCAACAATAATTTTTTGTCTATACTTCACACCTATACAAGATTAAAGTCAAACCACTAACAATGAAATTAAAATTCTTATTGCAATTGACCATTCACTGATTCTTGCTACTACCTCCCCTAAGATGTTATGAAACAACACCAAACTACAAATCAGTCAGCAAGAAAAAAAGAGAAAATGTTAATCATCACAACATAAACAATTTCAAGCAATCAAGCTCAGCAAATAGACTATCTTCAATAAGTAAAAAATTATACCATCCTACCTATTTCCCGATCTGGAGTCAGCACGCGTTTGGGGGACAATAAGTCAGCTGGAAACTGGCCTTCAGTTGCATTTGGAGTCAGAATTTTAGTAGAGTACCTTGGAAGCATATCAAAAGACATCTGGCACATAGAGCCATTATCAAGGATTATATTACAACATATAAGCAAAAAAAGAAACTACAAGAAGGCAATACAAATTGAGTACCTACTTGTATCAAAATTAAAGCAATGAGGGATAACGTGATTCATAGAACATACCTTTCCAGAGGCCGATGAAGGCAAAGCGTGACCACTGAACGCTGCTTCAAATTTTCAGGAATATATAATATTATTTTCCCATTAGCAATTGATTTACAAGGGCATACAGAAGGAACAAGCTCAATGGCAAAAGAAAATAATCATCTTTTCATTTTTAATTTTTTTAAAGAAAACAGTTTCTGGCATACCTTTAAGAATAGAAGCTTGTCCAAATGAAAATTTGGAAGAACCGATAGCACGAGATACCCTTCTTGAAATTAACAATGCCATCACAAACTTTCAAAAAAAAACCCAAATTCTATAACACCATCTACACAAAAGTAGCACCATTGAATTAAACAATATACTGTCAAAAATGAGCAAAACATAGTCAAATTCTCATCCTACTTCAAAAATAGTTGGGATAATCAATCAACCTTCCATATTTGGTAGTGCAGTTGTTATGAGTCGAAGAGCATAAACTACTTACTGAATTCATAACATAAATACCACGACTAAATGCAAGTAGTCGATTTTCCCACCTGTGACCTACCTACCTACTAGCAGTCGGAAATTGAAAAGAAAAAGAGCACATGCAGATCAAAACAATATTCAAAAGACGCTCGCACAGTTCACTGTGGATTCTTGCTGCGCTCTAATTTTAGTGTAACGACCAATGAAGCAGATGGGCTTTACAAAAACAATTTGGGCCAAGCCCATAGTTTATAAAGAAGAAAGGGCTTTTTCCCATTATAACCAAAATGCACGCAAATATTTTCCCCCAATTTTTTTGAGTTATATGGATGAATAACATGGGTGTTTGATAGATTGTAAATAAAAGTGAGATAATTTTATATGGGTGTTTGATAGGGTGTACAATCCATCATATAACAACAACAAAAATTATCATTGTGGCATTTTGCCCTTATTTTTCTTTATCCTTTTGTTTGATAGGCAAGACTATGGAAGATTTAAGGGTGTATTGGATTAATATTTTTAAAGACTTTTTTAACTGAAAAAAGTCTTACAGATTTTAAAGATTTTGTAGAATTTTGATAACTTTTAAGATTTTGTAAGATTTTTAAAATCAGAATTTTAATGGATTCTATAGGACTTTGTAGACTTTGCAGAATTTCATGGATTTATGTCATACGATATGAATTCAAGATTTTTTCATACCTTCGAATTTTAAAAAAAATAAAGACAAACAAAAAAAAAATCATAATATCATGTCCTCCTAAATAACATTCCTCCACATATTTATAGCTACATTAGTCCTCCAAGCGTTATCGTCATGTCGTTCTTGCTCTTGTTATAGCATCATAGAGTAGTTTAGAATCATGAGCCGAACTCTCTCACTCACTTAGAACGTACATGAACTCCTAATCAAAAATTAAAGAGTAGTGTTTGCAATTTTGCATGCATGAGAATTACTTTTTTTTTTCTTTTTTTCTTTTTTTCTATTATATTTTCCTTTTACCAATGATAGCATGAGCTTTTTTGTTTTATTACATTACTTTTTTGCACAGTATATATGCAAATATTTGGCTCAAGAGAAACACTTATGTACAAATTTCTACGGATCTTAGATCCGTAGAAATATCCATTTTTTAAAATTTGCGGGTCTAAACCGGGTCCGGTCGAATTTGAGTATTTTTTTTTTCAAAATTCGCGCAGCTTGTGATTTTCGCTCCCAGGTATGTTACAGTTGGGGCAAATGCATGTTACTTTAAGGCAAAACGTGTGTTACAACCAGATTAAATGTTGTTTCCTACACATATTCATTTATTTTTGTAGAAGTAAATATTTTTCATGCAATGTAACACATGTATATGTTACATTGTATGTGTAACACATATTTATTCTTAATAAAAATACATTTTATCCTATAGTAACACATATATGCTCATATAATAACACGAGGAACAAATATGTGTTACAATTAGAGTAAATATGTATTACTGCAAATTTATGTTACAATTGGAGTAAATTTGTGTTACTGCAAATGTGTGTTACATCTAGAGTAAATGTGTGTTACAATTAGAGTAAATGTGTGTTACTGCAAATGTGTGTTACAATTAGAGTAAATGTGTGTTACTGCAAGATCAAATGTGTGTTACTGTATGCACAAACATTTATTTATCCTTATAAAAAAATATATTATATTTTATATAACATATATAAGGTATTAAATGATGTATTAAGTACATGAATAACATATTATTAACATAAATCAACAAAGAGAATAAAAAATGAATTAAGTAACACATATTTATACTTGCAGAAATACATATTTTCTTTATAGTTACTTGAAAAGTACAAAAAATTAATTTTTTAAGAATTAGTAACACAGATTTTGCCTAATTGTAACACGTCT